>OX419715.1:72319002-72511502 GCA_948474765.1 Patella depressa | reverse complement strand
GAACTTGAAACTATTTGGGAAGGCCCCTGGCCCCCGAACTCTACCCCGTGCCCCCGGCTCCTTCAACTATGGTTACGAGCATGAATTGATAAAATATTATCTTAGTTCACTGCCACCGTTGCTTATATTGAGCGACTTGTTTATTCGACTGGTTTATACGACTGGATTATTCGACTGGATTATACGACTGGTTTATTCGACTGGATTATACGACTGGTTTATTCGACTGGATTATTCGACTGAAGTATACGACTGAATTATACGACTGGACTATACGACTGAGTTATACGACTGAACTATACGACTGAACTATACGACTGAATTATACGACTGAACTATTTGACTGATGTTAAGACTAATGGATAGCATAACCCCCACCCCCACCCCACCACCCCCTTCCCTACCGAGCATCTGACTCCTTCATTTATGGGTGGGGGTGGGAGTTGATTGTCGAACGGTTTCCGTGTGCTTGCTGTATCATGAAGCCAGTCATTGAGCCAACTGCCGTGCTTTCGAATCCCTGGTTGTACGTGACAAGGAGAAGGGTCGCCTGACCAACTTCGTGGATTTTCTACGGGTCCTCCTGTTTCTGCCAACTGCTTAAGACCCCTACGCGCAAGCGAATTATTGAAATAAAATTAAAAACCATATGTTAGTCCCGAAATGATATACTTTGTGTCGAGTGGACGTTAAACCCCATTTCTCTCTCTCTCTTTCAGCTATAGCTTAGCTATGGTCTGAATACCTTACTTGCCAAACTACTTTTGCCCGTAAAATCGAACTTGAACCTTGTTGGGAAGGCACCTGGCCCCCGGACTCTACCCCGTGCCCCCGGCTCCTTCAACTAAGGTTACGAGCATGAATTGATAAAATATTATCTTAGTTCACTGCCACCGTTGCTTATATTGAGCGACTTGTTTATTCGACTGGTTTATACGACTGGATTATTCGACTGGATTATACGACTGGTTTATTCGACTGGATTATACGACTGGTTTATTCGACTGGATTATTCGACTGAAGTATACGACTGAATTATACGACTGGGCTATACGACTGAGTTATACGACTGAACTACACGACTGAACTATACGACTGAATTATACGACTGAACTATTTGACTGGTGTTAAGACTAATGAAAACCTCCTCCACCCCCTCCCCCTTCCCTACCGAGTTTCTGACTCCTTCATTTATGGGTGGGGGTGGGAGGTGATGGCAGAACGGTTTCCATGTGCTTGCTGTATCATGAAGCCTGTCATTGAGTCAACTGGCGTGGTTTCGAATCCCTGGGTGTACGTGACAAGGAGAAGGGTCGCCTGAACAACTTCGTGGATTTTCTCCGGGTCCTCCTGTTTCCTCCAACTGCTTAAGACCATTACGCGCAAGAGAATTATTGAACTAAAATTAAAAACCATATGTTAGTCCCGAAATGACATACTTTGTGTCGAGTGGACGTTAACCCCCCCCCCTCTCTCTCTCTCTCTCTCTTTCAGCTATAGCTTAGCTATGGTCTGAATACCTTACTTGCCAAACTACTTTTGCCTGTAAAATCGAACTTGAAACTATTTGGGAAGGCCCCTGGCCCCCGAACTCTACCCCGTGCCCCCGGCTCCTTCAGCTATGGCTACGAGCATGAATTGATAAAATATTATATTATTTCACTGCCACCGTTACTTATATTGAGCGACTTGTTTATACGACTGGATTATTCGACTGGTTTATACGACTGGATTATACGACTGGTTTATTCGACTGGATTATTCGACTGAAGTATACGACTGAACTATACGACTGAGTTATACGACTGAACTATACGACTGATGTTTAGAATTATAAGACCTTCCCCACCCTTCCCCTTCCCTACCGAGCGTCTGACACCTTCAGAATGGGGGTCGGTGGATGGCCGAATGGTTTGCAGGTGCTCACTGTATCATGAAGCATGGGACACAGACTACAACACTGGCTGTTTCTTTCACGGCCATTGTTTATGTTTATGTTTTCAGTCGATGACATCAGTCGTTGACCTTTAACCCGAATTTGATGACCTTACTCGCTAAGAGTGGTAAACAGGTTGTTTAGGGGATTTCTATTGAAGAAAAATCTCAATAAAGTTTTGATTTCAACGGTCAGATCTGAACTTCGGGGAAAATAAACAAAATAGACAAAAACGATTTCAGGAAATTTGAGTTAGTGCGTTTTTTATTTACGTCAAACAAACTATTCCCAAATTTTAACCCAACCATCGACCGAATTTGCTGACTGGCTATCCTTGTGGTACTTAGGGGTAATTGTAATAAAATTCACCATTTTTCTTCACACAACGTCGATGAATAAACATAAACATATGTCTGTATGTAATTTCTTGACAGAGAAAATCTTGACAAGGGACACAATCCTCGGGTAGACTAATCACCAGAACTAACGAAATTTATTTACAATCACCGGAATTCACATACAATAAACGGAATTCACTTCGAAAAACCACGATTCCTCCCAAAAACTAATTTATTTTAAATGTATTACATTATAATATAACGAATAACTATTTTGATCATCCCACAGACCCGATGAAGGCGCTTCAGGTGTATTTATCGAAATTCATTTAAAATAATATATGCATCATGAGTATGATAACGTAGGGCGGATCGAATTACCCAATACAATGTAACACCCAAGAACTCCAACGCGTTTTAAAGTAATTTATTATTAGAGTAAAATTAGTAAGTACGATCGAATTCAGATTATATTTTTAACGTGAATTACGGTATTAATGCTTCAATGTCAATTCCGGTGATTTTCGGTGTTTTAAAGTAATTTATTATCAATGTAAAATATTAGTAAATACGAAGGTCTTAGATGCGAATTCCGATATGTTGAAAGTGAATTCCAATGCATATGCTTCCAAAGTGAATTCTGATGTTTATATGTTTTCAATGTCCGATTTTTTGAGTTGCTTACACTGGCTAGAAAAGCAGAGAACGCATTTGCGGTGGTTACATTTTCAAAATTTTCTCCGGGAGGGTGAGGCCCCCATACCCCGCGACGATTGATTGGTTGTGTGGAATTCAGGTCAGCCAGGTAGGCTATATTCGACCACATTGAAGTTGCCGTATTCACAACCTGGAATACCCGGAAAACGCTTTTGCGGCAGTTAAATTTTCAAAATTTTCCCCCAACGGTCCCGTCTTCGTGAACATTATTGATTTGAATTCGAGTCAGTCACTTTTAATTAGACTGTATTAGACCACCTTGAAGTTGTTTTGTTCACGGGCTGAAATAGCAGGAAAATGTGTTTGCAGCCATCAAATATTTGAAAATTTTCTTGCGAGGGGATGTGTGTGTCCTAACATGGAATAGCAGGAAAACGCGATTGCGGCAGTTAGATTTTCAAAATTTTCTCACAACGGTCCTGTCTATATTATATACGTAGACTGTAAACGATTTATTGGAATTCGAGTCAACCCTTTTAATTAGGCTATATTAGACCACTTTGAAGTTGCTTTGTTCACGGGCTGAAATAGCAGGAAAACGTGTTTGCAGCCATCAAATATTCCAAAATTTTCTTGGGGAGCGGGGGGGGGGGGGGGGGGTGTCCATACATGGTAAGCTCCGATCCTTCGCCTCTCGAGGAAGACCGGCGCCACTGTTTGTAAACCCGAATTTTTTTCGGGCATTACAGGTTCTGCCCCCTACTAACTGCCATCGAGCCCGTACGCATGTGCACATGGATGCCATATTGACCTGAAATTGATACATTATAATACAGTAAGTGTATTTGACTAGTGTTATGTTCGAGATTATAAAGGTCCAGATTATAGGAACCTTATTTTTCAGTCATTGTGCCCACATTTCAATTTTGTCACCTTGTATATAATTTGATTTCTCGCCATAATACAGTCGTCACTCACTTGAGAACCACAAGAGAAACTCGTTGAAACTTAGTTTGAAATAACCTCGGTGATTGTTTTCCATATAATTTTTTGTTTTATATCATATGTTCGGTTACCGTATGAAGATTTCAATTTGGTTTCCATATTCCAATGTGGGGTACCTATAAATCTTTCACAGTACATAAAGGTGGGAAGTTAAGCCTCATTTCATTTGTAATGTATATTTCGCCTATGGCTATAGTGTTCGATCCATGCATTGAACGAGAATGTCCATCCAGATTTTCCGGCGTGGTTTCCCTTTGTCGCTGATGCAGGACAGAGGGCCTGACAAGGACAGCTGTCTAGTCGTTAGGATGGGACGAAACATTGAGGTCCCGTGTACACATTGACGTGCATGTAAAAGATCCCCTCGCAGTTGGAATTCGATGTAAGTGTAGGCCATAGCGCTGCTGCCCGGGCAAAATTTCCCTCATAGCACACTGTATGGCGTATGCCCGTCTTCATTAGCCCAGTTAGAATCAGATAAACAGTAAGACGTTAAACCCCATTTTACTTCATTATTTTTTATATAGATCTAACAGCCAGCATCCTGGGGGGTTAACTAAACGAAGATACGACAATTGGGGAATAATATTGAGAACACGTTGATTTATTTAGGAACAGTTTTTGTTCCAGACGATCCGTTTCCATTTGCTCAGTCAAAGCAGAATAGTTAATGTTAAATTTCTTTTCATTTCTGCTCTGGAAGATAAATGTTTTGTTCTTTACAATTTTCCGATTGTTAATCGAATTTCAAAGTCTGTTGCGATTTTAAAAGTACAAGAAAATCCATATTTGTAAATACATAAATAATGTATATTCTATATCCATTAGTGTGCAGTGTACTTACAACAGACATGACGTTTATTTACAGACTTTGTTTTCAATTGATTATTGAATTCCCCAATGTGCATAGGTGCTCGGAATAGATAACGTGTACAAAACGAACAAATATCCTATTGTAAGTATATTACAATCAACTTCATCATTTTCTTGGCGGGAATATGTGCTCTTCTCTTAAATGGAGGTAAATACCCCCACAAAAAGCCTGATTTCTATTTACAAAATAATTGTATTCATAATATTGATAACAACGAAGGAAATCCTCAAATTATTCTTTTAATCTAAAGTGCCTCTAATACTAAGGCTTACACTGTGCCTTGAATCAGTTGTTTCGTCGGGCTTTACGGAGAAAGAGACAGAAATTCGGATTTAACGTCCACTCGACACAAACTAGGTAATTTCGGGACTAACATATGGTTTAATTTTATTTCAATAATTCACTTGCGTGTAGGGGTCTTTAGCAGTGTGAAGAAACAGGAGTGCCCAGAGGAAACCCACGAGGTAGAGAAGGCGCCCCTATCTCCATGCCACATACGAAAATCATTGTGACGATTACGTTTTTTTAAAAATTTGAAATTGTTTACTTTGGTGGACAGTTGTTTCAGTGAGACGTACATTTTTTTATTTGAAATTATTGCTCTTGCTTTCGGTTTTGTATGTGCGCCAGCTTGATTTAATGGCCACGAAGGGGTATAAATGAAATGAAATGAGGTTCAACGACCTACTGCTCTACACCGAACTGGGCTAATGAAGACGAGCACACGCCATACACGTGTACCGTGGGAAATTTGCCCAGATAGCGGGACTACGGCTTTCTATTAAATCGAATTCCAACTGCCATGGGATGTTTTACGTGCACACCAATGTGTACACGCTACCTAGGTTTTTTATGAGTTGCTATAGTTGTTATGAATTTATCTAATTGTACATCTTTTCCTGATTTTAGTTCAGAAGCAGATTTGTTTCGAGCCAGGCTTTCGGGTTCTGGGTTCGAGAATCATCCTCTCTGTAGAAATGATTTTTAAGGCGCAGTTTTCTACAAAATTGTATTAGTTCAGACTGGAGTAAGCAGCTATCATTTGAAGATATTGAGGGTAAATTTAGTCCCGTATCGAATACTAGAATATCATTCCTACAGAGTTCAATGCGACTGGTATTTATCACTATTGGATCTATTGTTTCGGGTTCTTTTTCCACCGGCCCCGATTTCTGGACTGGTCCCAGTCTAAAAATACGGTGCTCTTCGTTAGTTGTCTGTCAGTCTGTCTGTCTGTCTATCTGTCCGTCTGTCTGTCTGTCTGCCCGGACGTCTGTCCGTCACACTTTTTGGGACACAATAACTATCTTCCTAATTGAGCTAGAATGTTCAAACTTGGTGTATGTGGTCATTAGGTCAATGCCTTGAGGGAATTCGAAGATGAGCATTTTCTGCTTGGTGTAGGCAGAGATAAGCAATCTGATTGGTTGATACTTTGGGACAAGATAACTGAAGTTCTAATTAAGTGAAGGTGATGAAACTTGATGTATAGTTTCATTACATCAATACCTCGACTAAGTTCGATAATGAACATTGTTTGCCTAGGGTAAGCAGAGCGATAAGCAATTGGATTGGTCCAGACTTTAGAACACAATGACTCTCTTTCTTACTGAGCTAGAATGTTCAAACTTGGTGTAGGCGTTCATTAATGCCTTGATGGAGTTCGATGATGAACATTTTCTGCTTACAGTGAGCAGAGATAAGCAATCTGATTGGCTGGTGCTTTGGGGCACAATAACTTTGGTTATAATGAAGTGAGAGCGATGAAACTCAGAATATGGGTTCATTATTTCATTACCCTAAGAATTTTCTGCTTAGGCTAAGAATTGATAAACAATTTGATTGGTCAAGATTGGTCAACAACTCTGCTTCTATTTGAGGTAGAATGTTTCGACTTGATGTAGATGTTCATTAGGTGAGTGTCTTGAGTTGACGGAGTTCAATGATTAACATTTCGAGCCGAAGCTAAGTTTAAACTTGATGTTGATGTTCATTAGGTGAGTGTCTTGAGTTGACTGAGTTCAATGATTAGCATTTCGAACTGAAGCTAAGTAGGGCTAATCACTTCCATTATCGATGCTTTGGGACAAGATAATCTTCATTTTATATGATAGTAAGTGATGGCACTTCGTGTACAGTTTGATTGCTCGATACTTTTGAAAAAAATAAATGTGCGATTAATTAATATGTGTCATCTATTTATTTTGAGATTTCGGCGGGGGACATCAGTGTCACTGTTGGCTTGTTCAGTTAGGTTTGTTTGAAGGTTCTGATTCAATTTTCCAATTTAGCTTTCTAGGTGGTACTTAATGCCACATCGGTGTGTTGGTTTGGACCGACGATTATTGGCGAGTCTGTGTATGGTTAGATTTACTAATAGCGATAGGCCCGTTCAGGTCTAGATTTGAACGGTTTGGATTTTGGTCTCGGAACGAAAACTGCCGAAATATGGCCACCCCTCATACGCAAATAGTGTAAATTATATATCGTATATAAAGGTTGTGAACCCTCTAGAAGTCGCAGTGTTGATCGGATTTTGATGAAGCTTGAATATATCTTCATAACTCAAAGATCTTGGTTCCTGTTGATAGGCGCGCATATGGGATAGTGACTTCCTGAATTATGACCCTTGATTGTTCGAAAAATCGCTTTTTGTTTAGTTTTTTCTCTACCAATCTCTTGCTAAATGCCTGGTAACCGCTGGTTATATTACGTTTGTCACGGTTGTATAATAATTGCCATTTAAGAAATTAGCAATAGAAATGATTCGCCCTCTTTGAACCACATTTCACTTTGTGAGCACAATATTATAACCTCTTAAGAATTTTATAAAAGAGTGGTCGTCGCATACCGAGTACATTTACGTTCAACTTCAGCAAAGGTAATTAAATAATAAAGCAATATCTGTGATTTTAAGCTTCATTGGATATGCAGTCAAATATCAAGCATGGTTATTGTATATAAATTCCTAATCTTATCAGTTGAATATATTAAGAGACTGTTTTATTATATATATTGGACAATAAATATATCAATAATGAATCAGTAAATATGTCTCCATCAATTAAGCTAACTAAGAAATCGTTTACTAAGGAGACGTGTACATGTTTGGATTAGTATAGTAAATATAAAGTTAAAGTGCCAATCCCGATAACTTTTTGGGGAATAAAACTGCTTAATTTTGTGTTAAAATCCTTTAAAATCCATAACCTAAGGCCCACCTACTAACCCGTTATTTGTGATACGCTTTTAAATAACTTAAACCTGACAGTCTTCATCTGGAAATGGAGATTTTTCATTATACAGTATCTGAATAAAACCAGACTTTTTGCTATAAAAATAATATGTAGGTGAAATTTACCTTTTGTCATCAAGTACAGGGCATGGGTCATTCACTGTATAGACCTCTCAAGAAACATTAATCGATTATCAGGTCACCCAATGAAAAAATAGACCCGAAATCTTAAAAGGGTTACGTGTCCGGATAAGCAGTGTTGACGTTCACGTTCAAACGACTCAATATTTTGAGCTGAAATTTTGAGACAAGGTAAATACACCATGCCACTATATTTTGGTCCATAAATTTCATAAATACTCGGACTTTAATTTTTGAGACTCTGTTCTTATCGGGATTGTCTCTTTAAACAAGTGTTAGCATCAAACACCTGATTCAATACGGCAACCTTCTGACCAGAATGAATAACGTAGAACTAGAAATCACTCACTTGACAAGAAGATAACGACATTATTATATTAGGTAGGTCTTTTTTTCTAAATCCGAACCACGACTATGCTTAATCCTGGCATTAGTGCTATGAAAAATTAAAAGAGGCATTCTACAGCTTATGTTCAGAACCTAAAAACTACTAGTGCAAAATAAATGGGAGACTGGCATTTCGCGTATAGGGCAGACAGTGATCTCAAAATCGGGTTCACTTGGTTTGCGGCATTTGCGGTAGTATTTCAATTTCCCCAAGATGCCAGGATCGCATCATCCGGATTCTTAATCTACACATGCTGAAGATATATTATAATCGATCAAAAACATTAGTAGGCAAAATGTACCTTTAATTGTCCAAAATATTGCCAATATTTATCTTTTTTATCGTAAAAATGAAATATGAATGCAATTTTCAAAACATTTCATACAGTCAATGACAAGATGTTGAACAATGCGCTACATTCACACAAATGTTTTTGTGTCCCCCTTCTCAGGATTACCATTGTTTTGCAAATAAAAAAAACCTATTTATTAAATCAAATTATCATTAATGTGCCTAATAAAGGTACTTGACAAATAAAGAAAAAAACATTACTTTTCCACCCGGGAAATGAAAATATAAATATACGAAATCATAAAATATAATATAATAAATCAATTTTGTCTAATTGTGCAAAAGATGGAGTATCCAAAAGGTCTGCACTTGTTATACTACCTCTGGGAATACCCTGGTAAAAAACTAGTTTTAAAATCTAAACCAAAATCATGAAATCGAGACTGACGTTCAAAATAAATCACGAGAGATTTAGACCATTGTGTTCACCACTATTATCTACATACAATGCCTGCAATACTTATAACGCAGTTGATGGAGGCAGACGTCCATTAAAGTTGACTGACTGCCGTGTACAGCTAACTTAGCACATTTTTTTTTTTTTTTTACTATTGACAATACTTTTTTGTTTTGGGTTTTTTTGATTGTTTTTTTTTTTTTGCTCAATTATGTATAGTGGGGGGTATTCATTGCAGTGTCGAGGAAAGCAGGCAGTAAGCATTTTACTATAGTCTCGGTCACCCAGAACCCCCCTAGTCTTCAACGTACGGAGGGTGTGGGTCGGTTGTCAATTTTTGACGAAAATTACTGGATAATCTACCACATAAAAAACCAAACTCCCGGTTACGCATGGGCAATGGAACCTTTTGGCTAAAGTCTCGGTAAGTGCTAGATCTTATGAAGCCGGGTCGATTTTGCTAGATTCTATAAAGCGAGTCTGAAATATATCCGACAATTCACTTGGCACATCTATTATTAGAAACAAATATGAGACGAGGAATAATAGTAAACTGATCCCGCAGTGAATATTCGCGTGGCCGCTACAATCACTGATAAGCATGACATCGACGAGGCTTAATGAGTACGGCATATTAACTTTTTTACTCCGACAAATTAAATTCTCAAACATTTTTTTGAGGTAAAAGAAAAATAAATAAAGACGTTTGAAGTATTTGTAGTTAAAAAATATTTCCTATTTAGTGTAAATGGGTATTAAAATGAGTAAAATGCATCATTTTGCCCGAAGCAGTTAGGGGTTAAGTAAACATTGCACGAGCAGTTGAGCAAATGACTACCGCCACGTGCAGTCAACGCACGGGTGGACAGTCATCTGTTACAGAGATAATTCGTAAGTAATTCTCTGTGAAACAGATAGCATGAATCGCAATGGAGAATTAAGAAGATTGCGAGAAGCCATACGTCTGATTCATGACGATAGAAAATTACCATTTCAATTGAAACCTTTACAAACAAAATTTTAGAGAGTGTCATTGTTGACAAGCGAGATGTTTTGATAGATTCAGTACGTGGTAACTTAAAAGATTGGATAATCCAGACAATGTCCTGCTTTCCGTCAAATTTTGAGGACCCATCCAGACTGTACAATATGTGTTTGGATGATAGAGACTAATTTTACTATGGTTTAAGCGACAAGGATTGCGTAAGGTGGCACTCACAATTTGAATCGTTTAGTTTCATTTATGAAGGTTCGTATGATGTTGAATATTCAATTCAAACGAGAAGTACTTTCCTATTTTGATAATTTGTATCAAGTGTATCCAGTGTATCCAGGGTTTTCAACTAATTTACCACAGACAGACATTGGATTATTAGATATGTGCCTCAGTTTGCATTGGATTATTTCGAAAAATCCGTCACCGAAGTACAATATCTCATTAAATAATGCTTATCGGAACATGTGTAATGTTTATTCGAAATTAAAACCAGCGGCTGCAAGACAGATACGCCCCCATTTTGCAAGAGATGAATAGAGAACAAGCTAGATAACGGTGATTTTTCGTAACGATCCGATATGCGCGAATATCGAAAGGATCCTATTATATACAGGTATTTCAAGTTTCATCAAGATCGGCTCAAAATTGTGGCCTCCGGAGGGTCCACAGGCCACAGCGTTGATATAACATACATTTACACCATGAGGGTGGTTACTGACATAGTATAGCCTATATACTACCTTGATGATTGTGGGAAAATGGCCTCTTTCGTTTAACACCACTGACCATGCTATTCTTACAAAATATCTCGAGATCCAGCATTGTATATTCAAATACTTTGTCTAAAATACTGCTCATGCCTCATTCAAAATACTGCTTCTCTTAAGTTCTTGATTTTTTTTTTAACGTAAATACAAAGCCTGTATACGCTAGGGCCAACGGCTTTGGTGTCTAATGCATGTCACCATCGCGGCTAATTTTGACCATAAATGCTGACATGTCAGCATAACATTTTCAAAAAACTGATTCGGCGCCATGGAAGAAACTGACTGATAGAAATTCAAATATCAAGAACCGAATGCGCATTAAACTGCCATGCAGGTCTGGTAAAGTTGTTATTCAAGTTCAAGCTCGTCTTGCCCTTGCACAACACGTGAAACTGAAACGTCCCGACATTTGCTGCATGAGTCAGGTCACACAACACTTCTAGTTCCACAACCACCACAAAGACCCTGTTAGGTTTAATTGTATGGTTACGGAACAAATGAAACACCAGAAAATAAGAGTTCCGTTTCCTGTAACGGGTGAAAAACAGGGTAGGGTCGGTAGGTTTTATTACATTAGCCTATATTAGTTCTTCTACCACAAATGACAGAAACAATTTTTCTAAAATATTTTTTGAAAACATACATAAAAAGCTACCCAATTTATTTTTATCAAAATATTCCAATTAGATCCAAAATCATAGAATTTTAAAATCCGAGATCGACGTCAAAAATGTAATCAAAACTGTCCGTAGTGGCCGTATGCTGGCGTATGTCGTATAATATTATTCTTGGATAATTGTTTAAAAAGTATCAGAGACTCGATTTAATTATTATCTTTGGTGGCAAAATAACTTTTAATCGTTCTATGAAGATAAAAACAATTGCGTAGGGAGGCCATTTTTTCAAGGGAAATAACTCGGACTGAAAACTTATTGCACGAAATCGATCCGTAATAAATTTATTTGTCTTCTTTTAAATACCAATCGAGCAGATCCTATCCACCTGTTTGAAATATAGGTTCACTTGTTTTTGTCCATTTACGAGCCGTTACTAATTAGAACAAAAGTTGTGAGGTTTATAGCTTTTCGGAATGTGCATATGTGGTAAATCTATACGAAACCTGTAGTCTCGTTTTTCACGTCAGTTAGCAATCTCGCGTCAAAAATATGGCCGATCTTAATAAACGATCGCTGATGCCTTAAGACTCCATATGGGATAAGTAATATATCGGAGCATTACAATCGACGCATGGACGCAGTGGTTCACGGTCTCACTGTCTTTGATGACAAGCTCAAGTCCATAAAGGGTGAACAGCTCCACACCCAGTTACACGATGATGCAAAGTCATTTTCCGTTAACACCTCGAGACGAATTCCACTACAGGTAAGCTCCAAGCCAAGTTGGATAGCTTGGAACCCAAGGGGTCATCACCCCGGTCCCAGAATCCACTGTGTGGTGTCACCCTATTGTCGTAGTCCCTAAGAAAGACACTGGTGATATAAGAATGTGTGTCGACTTCACCAAGCTCAACAAATATGTCATTCGAGAATGCTATCAATCGTTAACCCCATCCGGGGCGATCGTCTCCATATCAAACACGAGGCCAAGATCTTCTCCAAGGTTGATGCTTTGACAAACTATTGGCAATTCGCTATTGCCCCAGAAGATACCGACCTAACCACGTTCATCACCCCTTTTGGCCGCTATATACGTGCCTTAAGACTCCATATGGCATAAGTAATATATCGGAACATTACAATCGACGCATGGACGCAGTGGTTCACGGTCACACAGGTGTCGCCAAAATTGTTGATGACATTGTTATATATGGAAAAGATGAAGCACAGCACGAAGAACTTTTGTTTGCTTTTCTCCAGAGATGCCAAGAACATTCAGTCAGCCTTAACCTGACCAAATGTCAATTTGGAAAGCCGTCCACTTCATTTTGTGGCTATATTCTGTCTTCGGATGGATATGAACACAGTCCCGAGCTCACTAATGTCGTCAGGAATATTCCTAAACCAAACACTATCACAAACATCAGATCATTCTTTGGCCTGGTAAATCAAATGGCAGATTTTTCGTCAGAAATAGCAGATGCCCTACAGTAGCTTCGCCCTCACCTGAAGCCCAAGAATCATTTTGTTTGGGAACAGGCTCAAGAAGACGCCTTTAAGCTAACTAAGGATCGTCTCAACCAGCACACCAGTTTTGGTCTACTTTGACTCCAGTTTACCAAACCAGCTTAGAGTAGATGCAGCAAGACTAAACGGATTAGACCTTGCTCTTACACAAACCCAGACAGATGGTACATGTAGACTTGTACAAGCAGCTTCAAGGTTTTTGACACCCTCATGGGCCAGATATGCTATGATTGAAAATGGAGCACTAGGGGCAGCCTGGGCCATGAAGAAATGTCATCTTTTTCTCCACGGCCTTCCTCACTTTGATTTACTTATTGATCATAATCCACTTATTCAAATTTTCAATCAATATAGAATTGAGGAGATTGATAACCCTAGATTACAACGTTTAATAATGAAACTATGCCCGTACAATTTGACAGCTATTTGGGTAGAGTGGGCAAAAGGTTATCCAAATCAACAATAGACTTAGCTCTATCTTTTTCTGGAACGTTCTGCAAAAACTTGCGATCGTTACAGCGCCACTTAGTCAACCTAAAACCACAAGTAAGTAATAACTTTGACAACTCTTGGAACAATTTAACTGATAAATTTAACGAATCAGCTGACTTCATGAGGTCATCTACATACATATTCTTCATAATGGTCTTCACAGTTTCAGGATCGAAGTCGCCACCGTAGAGCTCAGCACATTTCTTGACACAGTAATTAGCAACAACAGGTGAAGATGTGCCGCCAAATATGTGTTTGGTCATAAGGTAATCTTCTACAACACCATCAATGTCGTCATTCCTCCACCATAGGAATCACAATACATCACAATCCTTTGGTGAAAATGAGCCTCAATATCAGCTATAAACCCAATCTCTCCCTGTCTGACCCACAAGTGATTAGCTAAGTCTGGACCTTGTAATAGCTGACTGTTTAGCGATGTTCCATGGTGTTGAGCTGCACATTCGAAGACCACTCTAACTTTATCTGGCTTTAAAGGGTGGGTTACTGGATGATGTGGTAAATACCAGATGGGTCTTTCCTTAAATCAATTTCCACCTCTGGAATCTTCGCAGCATGGCCCTTAGAAATATAATCATTAATTGTGGTCTGGTACTTAAAAAAAATATTGGGGGCCAATATAAGCTATGCACTTGTTGCGAAGCCTCAAAGCTGTCGGTACGAGATATGGTGTCAAATTCAATACTGAATAGATTAGTAATATATCTGATTGTCGGTGTCGGTACGGTTTATGTATTCAGTACATTTGCATGTATTCAACGGATTGTATAAATAAACTTAGAGTAGAGAGAGGGAGAGGATGGGGTTTAACGTCCACTCGACACAAACTGTGTCATTTTGGGACTAACATATGGTTTTAATTTTTATTTCAATAGTTCGCTTGGGCGTAGGGTTTTTGGTAGTGGGAGGAAACCAGAGTACCCGGCGAAAATCCACGAGGTTGGACAGGCGACTCTGCTCCTGGCCACGTACAATTTTTATTTCATATCAATTATTACAATTTCATTTATTTCCATAAGCCTTTTTAGACAGTGGGTATGATGAAATATAATGAAAGTTCACGGAGTACGAGCGAGATGAAGCCTTACTATTGAAGATGATAGCTCATCTGTAATCAGCCAACGCGCGTGTGTATTATTAAGGTGGATATTGACATAAGTGTACTCAAATATCCACTGGACATGCTACCATGACCAGTTTATCAGATGGCAAGATAACAAATGTCCTTCAACTTTAATTTACACTTTTACAGGACACTCTGCAATTCAGGACTGTACCTAGCGGTGGTGCAGGGGGGTACATTACACCCCCAGAAAAATAAGGCGCCCCGAGAAATGCCCCCCCCCATCCCAATAATTATAAAATAATAAATTTGATTATAGTCACACAGTAATGCTCTTAAGGCATCGCTCAGTCGGTCGATTTTAAGGGCGCCCACACGCCAATGGGTTCATTTGCCCTGATCTTATATCACTTTTGCGGAGGCTATATATGGCGCGCACCACTCTGCTGCACCCCCACTTTTAAAATCCTACATAAGGCCCTGCATACTATTTCAGGTTCAAAGTCAGGCCGGTAGCCAGCGAAAAAATGTATTTCCCATTCCCCCCCCCCCCCGAGAAAAAGCTGACGACCATAGCTCTAAAATACCTACTGGTTTCGTTTTTTATAGTTTAAAATTTCATTTTACTTGACTTCACACCACTGGGAACTGGAAGAGTTGTTATGTTCTAGCACACTGATCAGCAGTGAATTTTCTCTAAGCCGCTACATATTAGACGACTTCCGTAATCCTCTGTAAATCAGAGTGGTATTTTAGTTGATGTGAGGAATTAGCCAGCGAAACGATCTCTTACGTAGAGTTCTTGGCGTGCTCAGCCAGAGCTGTGAGTAAAGCACTATAGAAACGTCAAGACTGATTGATTTGACATCATAGGTTCAAAAGCCGCTCGTTTGACCCCTGACGCGACCTCCGGGTAAAATTGGTCAGATCTTCATGTAGTGTAAGCCATCGAAACTAGAAAAAACGAAATAAAACATAGATCTGTATCTTAATCAGATTTGGTCCGTATTTTAATTAGACAACAAATCTGGACTGACCATGCATGTTTAGTTTTTTTAGTATAAACCAAGGATATCAAATTTGAAACCAATCTAAAAATATTTATATCTGTGTCAAGGACCTTTGGCTTTGTTTTTAGATTTCAAGTGCGTTTAATTTGGCTTTATCTTGATATCTCCGGTCCACTCGGTGTAAAATTGTAGTTCCCCTTGATCGAAATGAGCTTGACACCCCTAGTTTAAACGGTAAGACCATGTTCTTTTTTTTATCAATTTTAAATATGTCCATGGGTGTTACTCCCGAGTGTGATTTGTTGGATATTATTTTACAAGTTTTACGGAGGCCGTAAGCACAAATGTTATATATTTTGGCCAAAAACAACAATATCCTGATATTAATGGTGCGCAGGGGCGGATTGGGGCCGGGTGTAACACTACATACAGATAACAGAATATCAAAATACATGTAGGAATATTTTCATTGACGAAAGTGAAATTCATAAAAGCTGCTTTTTGAATTTTGGATTCTGGCGTATCCCCACAAACAAGGTGCGTGACTTAATAATTAGTAAATTGTCGGGCGACAGTGTCGGGTGAATCCGATGAAATTTTCAGATGAAATTCAGAATCCCCATTGCAGGATTCCGAATTCTGGCCCACGCCCAGCACATCCGGCCCAGAAAGTCTATTATAGCAGCCCATTCCAGAATCCAGTGATAGCGTGGCGGTCCGTTAAAGCCACCGGCCACATACAAGATGATCACCATCGCTCCAATAATGGTCCAATACCCTCCCCATATAATGTTCAGCAGAAAAGTTTTTTTTAGACGAATTGGACAAAATTATTTTTTTCATTTTTTGTCCGACCGGCCCTTCGGTCGATTAATCGCTCGGCCCTCCGGGCGATCGCCCGATCGCCCGACGGCCCAATCCGCCCCTGATGGTGCGGTGCCATAATCTCTCACATTTAAATTTTTTAAAAGTTGCACATAACCCATGTTTTACAATGGATTTTAATAAAACGTTCAAACGGATCAACAAATTATGATCAAATTCATAGTTCGGCACCGATATTTGACCTGATTTCTAATTTTTGCTTTTTTAAAAAAGGGAATTTTGTTTTACGATTTCACTTTAATAAAACATCTAGCTAAATATTGGTGAGGAAGGTAGACCTAGATTTGATTCGAGATCTATTCTAATAGTAATACTAAAATTTGTTCTTTCAGAAAACTACTCAAATCAGCCGATAGAAAAGAAGAGAGCAGGGATGGGGAGTACAACTTGTCGCCTTTTTCTGAACAAACGTGGTTTTTATTCTTTTGCCATCAGACAGAGTCAGGCATTTAATTGTCAAATTTCCAGACAGTTGAACACAATATCACGACCTTCGTCAAAAAGAAATTTGAGAGCGAATAATTGGTCTTTAAGGAATCAAGTTTCTTTATGTCGATACATATCATCAGAAAATCGAGTTAATTCCGACCTACAGATACAGGAAGATTATTTAGAGTTTAAAAGCAACAATTTACAATTGTCTTGGTTATGGTTGCGAGATCATTGCCGGTGTGAAGTCTGCTACAACCATGTGACTAATCAAAAGAATTTCTTGATAGACCCATCAGTTTCACAATCTTCATCTTTTACTCCAGCAAATGTAGAATTAGAAAGTGACGGGCAGCAATTGAAAATAACTTGTAAGTATAGATTGGTGGATCCAGGAATTTATGCAGGAGGGAGTTTGAGAAATACATGGTCTCTATCGTCATTGTGGCGTACACATACACAGTGCGGACGTAATTTGTCGTCGCCCCTGTCCGTCCATCCGCCCACAATAATTTTATGGACACTCTACAGGTCACAATTTTTATCCGATTTCAACGAATGTTGAAAAAATATAGGTTTATCTCCTTAAGATCTCGGTTCCTTCGAACCGTAACTTCGTGGAATATGGCCCCTGATTGTACGAAAAAAAATGCGTTTTTAGCTTGTGGCCCCCATAGAGATCACAACTTTCATCTGATTTTGTTGAAATTTGAAATGTAAGTTTATAACCTAAAGATCTTGGTTCCGTTCGATATTCGAACATATCATGTTGATTGAACGGGAAGAATATAAACACTCTCTCAAAAGTTAAAGAATCAGAAGTCAATCCAGCAATGGGCAGAGAGTGTTTTCTCTGGCCATTGCTTCAGGAATATGATATCAGTGGTTCTCAACCTTTTTTTGCCAACGGCACACCTTGGAACACATGAAAAAATAGCGGCACACCTGGTTGAATATATAGGAAAAATATTTGAATTTTGCAAAATAAAAACATGGCAAGTCACAGATGGCATACAACAGCAGACATAGACAAGTCATAGACACATCGACTCAAACTAGATAAAGAAAAACCACAACTGTGAACTTACAATGAATACTCAATTAGGATCATGTGGTTTTTCGTATTTTCTTAGTGTGCCGTTCAAAATTTCGTGGCATACTTCGGAAGATTTTGCGGCACACCTGTGTGCAGCGGCACACTGGTTGAGAACCACTGGTCTATATCATTATATGGCACTTTGAATGTCCTAAACTCCATCTCATTCCACGATTTGATGATAAAGGATAAAGCACACGACCGTGAATCTTTTTTCACAAAGGTTTTACGTACAGGACATGCGCTCGAGATAATTAAGCCGACGGCTCGAGATAATACAATTGATGTTTAAAACTGTATAATTTTGTGCATTATTTAATGATAAACTTTCTCATATTTTTTTATCTAGTTGTGTGTATGCTTGATAATGACTTGTGAAATCTTGTTAAAAAGTCGCAGTGAAATAAACCATAATAATTGTTATTCCATAAAGGTGTGTTTTTTTAACTCTGCTTTTAATTGAGGTAGAATGCTTAAACTTGATGTAGATGTTCATTAGGTGAATGTCTTGACTGAGTTCAATGATTAACATTTCGAGCTGAAGCTAGGCAGAGCTAATCAATTTCACTGGTCGATGCTTTGGGACAAGATAATCTTGATTCTACCTGATAGAGAGTGATGAAACGTAGTGTGTAGTTTGATTGCTCAATACGTTTGAAAAACATAAATGTGCGATTTATTAATATGTGTCATCTATTTATTTGGGGATAAAAAAAATGGCCTACTGACTGTAAAAGAAGCTGTATTTAAAACCAATAAATGGCACTGCTAATTTACACTTTCACTGCACTTTCAATATCTGGATTTATATCTATTTTATTTTTTTATTTAGGGAAAGATAATCATATTACAAGATATGACATTTCCTGGTTAAAAGAAAATTCCTTTTCAAGGGAGAGTAAACTACCAATAAAACAGTTTTATTGGACTGGAGAAAAGATGAGATCGGAAGATCGACCAGTAGTTGACTATGAAGATTACATGAAAACAGAAGAAGGTTTGAAACAGTCCTTATATTACTTGTTAAAGTATGGTTTTACAATTGTTCAAGGGGTAATTATGGACCTTATTTGTCTTACAATATCAAAAACAAAAATATTTAATTTTAACTGAACATCTGTGCCATAAAATAGCTAAAGAGATATTATATCAAGATAGTTTGCCTTTAATTCAATTAATCCAGACTGCTTTGAATTTTAAGTTTGTAAACCAAATAAAACTATTCTTTCTTTTGTTTTGTTGTTAAAAATATGCTATTTACATTTCTACTACAATATAGAAGGAATGCAACATTTATAACAATTAATTTGAAATTCGGAAGCAATAAAAAAAAATGATTAAGACAAACGGCAGTATTTTGTTCAGTTGACCTGACCCAATAATACATTTTAGGCAAATCGGGGATCCCGTGTGCAAAAAAGTTATAATTCAATTAAATTATGAATTTCATGTTATCATAAATTGAATTTGATTTTGGATTTATTTATTGTTTTTTAAGTCACCTGTTACTACTGAAGATACAGGAAAAATAGCTGAACGTGTGGCGAATATTATGGAAACTTGTTATGGTCGTGTATGGAAATTTACCGCGGACTTTGAGAGAGCTGACACCTCTTATAGTAATGTTGGTTTGGGTTGTCACACGGATACATCATATTTAACATGTCCAGCCGGGTAAGTGAAAACTAGATGAAAACTTGTCAGGTCAAACTAAATGCCTAGAAGCCGCAAAATCATTTTAAGAAAGCTTAAAGATACATTATGGGAGATTAGATAACGAGTTGGTAGTTCTCACTACAATAGTTCAAAAACTAGTTAATGTAAAGGCAATTTGCTGAAAATTGCAGTCAAATTGATCCACTATTAGCTTAGAACTAAGCGATTGAAATTTCCGCTTAGCCCTTGTCATCATTACTAAAGTCGGTCAGACAAAGCCAGTAGTCTCGGTTATCCATTTTTAGTGGTAAATCACAAAGGAAAATATTTCAGCGAATCGAACTACAATCCAACAAAAATCTCATGCTACCCTCAACAGGTTAATAGGTTAATCAATGTCTTATTAATAGTTTTTATAACATTTCAGGCCTAAAGAAAGACCTACAATAGGCAGGTTTTGCTCTTGCATAATGCATGTTTAACAAAACTCCCATGTGAAGTTTCAG
Organism: Patella depressa; assembly: GCA_948474765.1. Lineage (NCBI taxonomy): Eukaryota > Metazoa > Mollusca > Gastropoda > Patellidae > Patella > Patella depressa. The sequence goes on along the minus strand of OX419715.1, from coordinate 72,491,114 downwards.
TGTTGCTTAGATTGTGATTACTTGATTGAACACATTTATGTATTTTCGACTTTTTCTCTTAAATTGCTTGATGAATTTCTACCAAATTTGATTGGGTTTTGTAAGGATTTTTTTTTCAAATAAAGTTACCTTTTTCCAAATGAAAGGGCAGGGGCAAATTTAGACACTGTTGACATTTTCTCCTAAATGCATGATAGATTTCATCTAAATTTAAAATGTATTGCCATATTCATTATTTAAAAAATGCCAATGACTTCCACAGCACAGAATACACCATATAACTATTATAACTTAAATTTAAAAAAACCTGAAATGAAATGGGATTAAACGTCCTTCTGTTCTGCTCCCACTGGGCAAACGTCATAAACTGTGTATGAAGGAAATGTTGCCCGGACAGCGGCGCTACGGCCTTCTTTTTTGTCAAATTCCAACAGCCAGGGATCTTAATCATACATTAAAAGATAGATAACCTGTATATAATTTTGCAATTTCAATCATGATCATCATTATTTTTGTTTCGTCAGGCTACAATTAATTCATTGTATGGAACACGATGGTGAAGGTGGAGAAACTCATGCAATTTCAATCATGATCATTATTATTTTTGTTTCATCAGGCTACAATTAATTCATTGTATGGAACACGATGGTGAAGGTGGAGAAACTCTGTTAGTTGATGGTTTTCAAGCTGCTCATAAACTAAGACAAGACCATGAAGAGGACTTTAATTATTTAACCCATGCTATTGTACCTCATGAATTTGTGGATAAGAAAAGTAAAGATCATTATTACAGTCTTGGTAATGTCCTGTCAGTTGCACCAGCTTCAGGGGACTTAACTCATATCAGGTTAGTTTGTGGTCGTTCCTTAAGGAACTGTCTCTGATCGGACGATGTCCACGGGCATCGACCGATCGGAGACAGTTCCTACAGCAACTAAGTTTGTGGCTGCTGTCTGAATCAGAGTTGATTTGTTACCTTTAAAATAAAACATAAGGCTAGATTTGTAAATGCGAGTTGAAACGTAGATTACCACAATACAGGTGTCATGTAATACAGTTCAAATTACGATTCCTATTACACGAAGGTCATAAATTTATACAGAACAATAACCTCAGATACTGATTTACGAACTTCGTCTTTTGTTAGAACTGAAATATCCATGTGTCATGAGAGAGTTTATCAGTGCAATAAGAGTCATTTTGTAGACAATATCAATAACAACATTAATAAAATGATTTAAAATACAGATGTGATGTCATCCTTTAATGTTGGCGTACCTTTATTTCAAATAATCGTACGGGCAACTTGCCAATCGTACATTATTTATAGTAAAGAGATATTGGACTCGCATGACTGATTTCATTGTAAAAGCACGTGCGAAGTGTCTGTATTTTAAGTCGTTTAATGGTCTCGAGCTTAAGACATTGCGTGGTGTATTGTAAAACCACTTGGGTCTATGTCTCTTTTTTTACTATCTATAACTCAACGTCTCGCTCTCGACAATGAAACTTTAATAAATCACCAAGTATAAATTCAGCCCTTTGCGATTCATGATACCTCAATAATATATCACCCCAGCAATAGTTTATCTTTTTTCAAACTAACTTAAAATAGAGATAATAATTTTTTTAAAAATATACAAAGGGTATTATTTTCTATCATTCTGTATTTTAAATAGATTCAAGATGCACAATTTAGCACCTTTATCTACCATTCCACAAAATGAGGTGAAGCAATTTTACACTGCTTATAACAGACTACGAACAAACCTGGTGAATCCATCGAATGAATTTTGGTTAAAGTTAAAACCTGGTATGGTATTATTTGTTGACAACTGGCGTATTTTACATGGTAGATCTAGTTTTACTGGTAAACGTGTTGTTTGTGGTTGCTATATCAACAGAAATGATGCCAATAATGCATACAGAAGACACAATATGTTGTAAGGAAAACTGAAAGGATTGAATAAAAAGTTGCACACTGTCCACCCCAAGTCTTGTTTATTTTTATTTTTTTCTCATTGACTACAATCAAAAATATTTAAGGATGTCTGTACGTTTTATGATTTAGTTATTGCAAGTTGTGGAGACTTATTGGTCCGATTCTAATTTGATTTTTATTCTATTTTGAATATAGTAGGCTATTTCATTTTGAAGTTTGAAAATGCTGGGAGATTTATGGATTATATTATAAATATTGGAAATCCGATTGACTTGAAATTAATACACGGTTTTGAAGGTCGTGAGACGCAGAATCCGGTAATTACTACCAGTTATGGCCCTTGAACACTTTGAAATATCTTATCGACGTTCTAGCATATTCCTGAAGCAATGGCCAGAGAGGGGTAGTGGGATTACCTCTAATCAAACGAAACACTGCGCAGAGTATGCGATCTAGTGGCTAAAGTTAATATGAATTGCTTAAACAAACATTATGCAAGAGCTAAATTTGGCCTGAAATGTTATATAAACTATTAGACATTCATTAACATGTAAAGGCCTTTATCAACTGTCGATGCTATCTTATGTATCAGATTTTCACTGGATTTGAATCCGATTTGTTGCTCAACAGTGGATAATCGACACTATGTTTATTTTATCGTACCGACTTTAGTAATGATGATCGAGGTTAGGCCTAAAGTCACAGCTAATATCTCGGTTCATATAGTGGAGCAATTTGACCGAAAATTTCAGCATATTTCCTCTACATTATCTAGTTTTTAACTATTATAATGAGAACTGCCAGCTCTTTATCTCATCTTCCATAATGCCCTTTTAAGGTCATGAGACAAACAATTGAAACAAATTCTAATGTTTTCTGATAATTACTTCATGGGTTGTTACTTGTAATTACATTTTCACGCATTAAAGGTCTCATTACTGACAAAAGAAAATATGCTACAACACTTGCTGACTGGCCGGACGACTGGGCTACCATGGGCGTATGTTTGAAAATTAGGAGATTCAATGTCTATTCTGTAAAATGTATTATGTTTATTTTCATGTTGTAAATTATAATGCCTCTTTATTGCCGGCTTGTATAAAGCTAAATTAACACTTACTTTTATCCTACAAACAGACAGTGTTAGAATCCCGCTATGAGGGAAACTTATGTACACAAAAAAGTTATGTTTCATCATAAAGATTTATTTTTCTATTGAAAAAATACTTAAGTTTCAGAACTTTCAGTAACCAGGCCCGTGGCTATGGCCCGTTCAGAACACTTAACAAAACATTCGATAATGTAAAGGATGTTGTTGTTCTTAGCATTTAACTTCCGCTTCCACCGAAGGTAATAATTTAGCGGGAGAAAACTGAAGTGCCTGGAGGAAACACGCGAGGTTGAGAAGGTGCCCCTATCTCAATGCCACATACGCTCTCACCAGGATCGAAACCACAACCGCAAGCCAGAGGTGACAGACCAGCTAGAGGTAGAATAGCGACACTATAACCCCTTAGGCCATTCCAACCTGTGCCACTGTTCTGCTCCTGTAAAAATAATATATCAAATGGCATTTCTGTTAACATACAGCTCATATAATGTAAACTGACACATGATTGTATTACTACATAACGTTTTGCATCTACATCGTTTTAATAAATGTAAGTTAACAAACCATGTGATGGATAAATCCTGCACCGTATTTTTACTATTATCATAACTGTAAATATACATATAATTTTAACAGTGTATGTGGAACAGCTTGATACAGTGATAGTGCCTTTAGCATGCATTTGTGGATGGAAACGGCTATATAAATATACAATAATATTAAGATTATTGATTAAATTAGGGGAGAACCACCTGATTAAAAGTTTTAAAAAATCCTTCTTTTTAAATTGGAGGCCAATATGATAATCATTATCATGGGCTATGCAATTGTTACAAAGCATCCCAGCTGTCAGTAGGCCTACGAGATATGCAATCTGAACTACAGACTCGCCCTACCTGCAGAGAAGTGACTCCGACACAGTGAATAGCCATGATATCCAATTGACGTTATCTAAACGTCACAGGTCATGAGGTCACATCAACAAACAAAATGTCAACATTACAAGACACAATGTTACATTGTAAACAAGCCTTCCTGCAGCCATACAGCCATAACGTCTTATCGCTTCTTCCAATGATTTTTCACAGAAATAACATCCACAACTCTAGATTTGATGTCAGCATATTGGCACTATTCTGTGCTTCGGTCGTATCTATTTCAGATATACACAATCAATTCTGTTAATGTTTTTAGCATGGGGATTGACTAATAGTTAATTTATTTCAGTTTTAAACAAAAAGTTAAAACTTTAACTCAATTTTATAAATATAGCCAAATTCTGGCTGGGATTACTGAGCAAAATGGCCATTCATTGTATACGTGCGGAAAAAAAAGCCAGCTACCATTTAATTTTCGTACGTTATAGTTACGTACGCGAGGTATTGTGTCAAGACGGTCTATTTATGCACTCAATGCATTCAACGCATTGTATAAAAATAAACTTACATTATTATAATTTCATTTATTACCCAAAGCGCATGTGTACTTTTCTAAGGAGGAGATATTCATGCATATCCCAGCATAGCTACATAAGATCTACTGTGGCTCAGTTTATCAGATGTTAAGATAACATATGCACTGCATTTCAATTGATACGTGTACTTTCACGGGACTCTCTGTATAATATCCTGGGTATAATATTCTGGATTAAAAAGATAACACATGCTCTGCATTTCAATTTATGGCTTTCACAAGATGCTCTACATATTATTCTGGATTTCATAATATTGCGCCGCGTAATGTTACGCCATGTAAAATAAGATGGGGATGATCTAACAATGGAAAATGACAATTCAGTAGTTATTATTAAATTCTAACATATTCCTGGTGATCTAAATCTAACACAAAGTAGGTAAGTAACGAGTAAGCCGTTTACAGAAAATGGCTTCTAATTTATTTCAAATGTAGGGGAGAGCTTGAAAATGATAAAACCTAATAATGTCAAAGAGTGTCAACTGGTCTTATGTGAGAAGGGGGAACAACAATTTTGAAATATGCATTTAATCAGTATTAAAATGCAGGAGTATAGTACGGTCTGTATTTTAATTGAACGACAAATCTGGACTGAACACGCATATTTTGTTGTTTAGTATACACGGTGTAAGTCCATGTTAATCCATTTTCTTTTAAAGGGTTATTCTCGCGTGTGCTTTGCTATAATATATCTTGGAAAAAATCATAACGCTACCCTCTCTTTGCTGAAATATGAACTTGTTTGTCCATCATAAATATTTAAAGGGTCACCCTTTGCCACCCCACCCCACTATGTGAGGGTTCTGTCAGCCAGTATGATTATCCAGGGACACAACTACACAACATGTGACCAGGATAGTATATCATTCTGCTCATAGAGATCTATCTATTCCATACTTTGAGAATATTATCTCTGCCCTAAATGGCCACCATATCTAGTATACTTTTCTATAATGGGGCCTTATCTTCTTGATTTAGGACACAAGATGTCGGCCAACTAGCTTAGTGCTTTTTATCAAGCGGAGCTAATATGGGTAGAATATGTAAGATATATCTCCAACCACACTAGGAAACTGAAAGTGCATTTTTCAGCGAAAAAGTATTACGAACCCTTCACATGGTTGTTCAGGACAAGGATAAAGGTTTGTCGAGGTTTTCCACACAGTTGTCGTCCACTCCAATAATTTATATCTGGGACGGCTATGTTTGACTTTAGTTGTGAAAAAAAGAAGAAAATCAGTTGTGTTATTTCTATATTATAGTATTTAAAGGAGCTAAGTCTTTAACTCAATATCTTCCAAAATCTTCAACATAGAAAACACGAATTATTTGTCAATTTAAATCAAAATTGATGATGTGATCTTACCGGAAAAAGATGGGCTTCTGATATCCAATATTTAAGACAAAATAAATATTTTACCATTGGTACACGAATCGTGTACCATAATGCGTTTCAGCCCCAGTTCTAGCAAGAGACTCGAGGAACGAGGCTAAAAACATTGTACCAAATCAAACGGCGCATGTAGACTGGAATAACTAGACGTTAAAAAAATGCCTTCGGTTGACACTTCTGGTTTATTTCGCCGAACATAACTGATTTGAAATTGGAGTAAAAACGGAAACAATTGAATGCAAATCAGTTTATATACATTTATATCACAGTATTATATGCATTGCGATCCACTTGAGTCAATTTCTAGGTCCCAAATGTTAGCGATTTAGCTCCTTTAATTTCTGCTTTATCACACCACTGGTCAAATTTATCCCACTGTTACGTTTCTCATTGACACTTGAGCTTTATCACCTGATAAACAATACTGAGAGGGATGACATCGTGGTTTATTGCAAATAATTTACAAATGGATGGGCACAGTTAACAGAAATTACTAAGCAGCAAAACAAACGCCAGGTTGGTGAGTTACTCTGAATAGACGCATTGCATAAAACTTTCCAAATGTTTTATTGTATATTTGTGACCACACCTCCAACTTTACCTGAGCAATAAGGCCCCTTCCTACTCCCAGACGCAGAATAAATATTGAACCCAGGAAATGTTCTCAAAAACGCATCCTGACTTCTGAAATGGTAATGTGTTCTCCGTGATTTTCATGCAACTCATGCTGCACGTGCTGTTCACCGGGACCATCCCTATAAAATGCACCCCCGTATCTGGTTGAATCATTCACACCACAATATCAGAAGCATACCAAGATTCACGACAGCTCAGAGGAACCAGGCTCATGGAAACTTTGCGCTGGTCGCGCTGGTCACACTGTTCAAGTCGTTGCCAATCATTTCCAGGTTCGGACCATCAACTGGCTGTAGCAACACCACGAATGATCGCCCCCGAACTGGTAGACTAAGGGTTACCTCGAGGCGACAAGGCCGCCATGTTGTGTGACAGCACGCGCAGAATCCCTTCACATGGGCATTTGAATCAGCACATCATACAGTGGGAAGACGCTTCAGTACGGATAGTCCTACAGTGCCGACGTCTCACCAGAGAGAATATCCATTACCATAGACCTTACCGTGGATCAATCCTCACACCCTTCGCCATCGATCTTCACCTCTCGCCAACAACACCAGAACTGGCGAAACAGGCAATGAAGAGTCTCTATTAGTATTACGTATCAACTGTAGATGGCAGGACCAGAATATGGCGTCGATGTGGCCAGCGTTATTCTGACCATTGTGTCATGGAACTTGACTCATGGGAAAGTCCAAGCATAATGCTTTGGAGTGGAATCGGCCTGAACCAGAAAGTGGGTCCTGTGGTGTTCCAAAATCTTGGTTCAGGGAGAGGGCGGCATCACAGCAGTGCGCTACATCGATCAAGCTCTCAGACCCCAAGTCATACCGTGCACATTTCGCACGTCATCGAAACAACGTTTTCCAGCGTGACAAAGCCGTCGCCCGCACCGCCATGCTGGAGCTAGGCTACTCGGAAATTTCTACAGCAGAACAGCCCATCAACGTTATGCACTGGCCAGCCCATAGTCTGGACTTATAAGCATGATTGAACATATTTGGGATGAAATTCCGTACCCAAACCAAATACAGCCGTTGTTAGGTTGCGCCTGGCTTTTCTTAGAGTGTAGTACCAGGTGCCATTGCAATGGCGTTCATCAATCCTCTAGACCACCCCTAGTTCCTTTCGGAACTGTCTTTGAACATCGTCCGCTCAAAGACAAAAGGAACTAGTCCACTCCATAGGCTACACAGACGTATCAACATACTGCTAAAAAATTCTTTGTCCATTTAATAAGTCGTTTTCTAGAATGATTTGATTAAAGTGCCCTCTGATTTTGAAATGACAGTGGTTATTTGCCACATGTGGTAATTAAGAATTTCAAAAGATCGTGCTGGCGTTTTTTTTATTTTCTTTTTGTTTTGTTTTTGCTGTTTCGTATAAATACGTTGGTGACAAAACAATCATTGAAATAAGCCTATACAAGTCAAGTATTTGTTTATTTATGCACAAGTTATTGTCATTTAGGCCTAATTCAATTTATCCATTTTATATCAATTCTCAATTCTTCAATGTTACAGTAAATTGAAACAAGGCTATAATTTACTGTCAACACTTTTTGTGCTGAAAAAACTGATGGAGCTGAAAGAAATATTTTCATGTTAAAAACGCTGGATAAAACATATGGCTTCCATTTCGGACCATTGCATTGCATTGATAACGCAAACGGCTTCCTGGGTTATGAATAATCGATCGTTTGAATTATTTTTCCCGCCTGATTTTCAGAAAATTGTAATGTCAGTCATCACGATTATTGACTATATTAATTACGCCAATCTGTAACAAAACGGGGGGGGGGGGGCAACACATATATAGGGTTCTGTAAAAATGATGGAAGGAACTAATAGCCTGGAAGTATGAATGAGCACCCATAGGTCAGGGGCCGGTTGCTTAAAACTAAGTTATTTTAACAATCCGTTAAACTCGAATGGATCGTTATCTTGCTAACGTGCCGTTTGTTAACGATTCGTTAAATTTCTGTTGCTGGAAAATCAATTTCATTATCCGTTAGTTAACGGATTCATCAAAGTTAATCCAAGAGAAAACTGTTTGCTCATAGGCTGAATTTTAAATTTGCATGTATATAATGTACATGGTACATGTATATAACAACTTCATAGAAGTTAGTATTAACAAGAAACTGAAGACAGGGGGACAACTAACTGTGCAGTTTGTTCACAAAACTTGATTAAAGACAAAAGGATAATTTACTACAGAAAAAACATAGAATACTTTTTTTCCTTTAGAAATTTTAGCATAAATCTGAATGAAAAATTATGGGATTTGTACTACAGAATATTTGGAACCATTATATTCTATAGACCCCCAAAATTCTGCAGAATATGATAGAATTTCATTCTATAGAAAATGGAATAGCCCCCCCCCCCCCCTAGAATGTTCAGTAGAAAATTACACTGGTAGTCTACCTGTATGACTTATGCTACAACCCACTAATGCCACCGTTACAATCTGTTTCACAGAGAATTACTTAGGAATTAACTCTGTAACAGATGAGTGTCCATAGCACGTGCGTTGACTGCAGTCATTGGCTCAACGGCTCGTGCAACTTTTACTTAACACCTAACTGCTTCGGGCAAAATGACGCATTTTACTCATTTTAATACCCATTTACACTTAATAGGAAATATTTTTTAACTTCAATTACTTCAAACGTCTTTATTTATTTTTCTGTTACCTCAAAAAAATGTTTGAGAATTTAATTTGTCGGAGTAAAAAAGTTAATATACCGTACTAATTAAGCCTCGCCGATGTCATGCTTATCAGTGATTGTAGCGGCCAAGCGAATATTCACTGCGGGATCAGTTTGCCACCGTTAAACAGATAACGGAGCCCAACACTTTCGTTAACTATAACGGCAAGTTAACAACGCGTTAAAGTTAACGGGGCTTCCAGCAACAACCTTTCTGTCCGTTAAAGTTAACAGATTGTTAAAAGTTACCAGAGCTTTGAGCAACTGGCCCCAGGTCAGCAATGATCAATTTGCATAAAAATGGAAAATTTTAGCTAAACCATGCTTCTTTCCAAATGCAAAAGTAAACTGATCTCTCGTGAAAATATTGACGTTAAACACCATTTCATTTTATTTCTACGAAAATATAATACATGTAATATTATAGCAGAACTTGATAACGGCTTGAAATTGCATATATTATGTGGTAGTCTCCCTTTGTGGTATCGATTATTTTTAGCTTGGCAGTCATTATGCAAGAGATTACAATTAAACGTTTGCCTATGTTCATGGTTATTACGCAAAACTAGAGTTATGGCACTGTGGATATTCCAATAAACTAAATATTGTTTTGTAACATACAATAATAAACATAAATTTTGGCCACTATTGGACAGGATTATCAGAATACCGGTTCCAAACAAGAAGCTATTGGGTATTTATGACAGGGACCCAGCCATGGAGGTGTATATAGACCCAGCAGACAAAATACAAGTCGAAAAATGTTTGTACGAGTGCGATAGCATTAATGCGATGTCTGTATATATATGCCATATCTTGCATTAGACCTTTAAACAACTTAAAATACAGACACTATCCAGCACATGCATTTCAATGAAGTAACCTACATCACATGCTTCCAATATTGCAACTAATATAATAATGTACGCTTGGCACATTGCCTGTACAATTATTTGAAATAATGATACGCCAACATAAAGCGATTGCCAACATAAAGCGATTGCGTCACGTCTCTTTTAAGTCATTTAAGCAGCATAGATAGTTAATGTTGGTCTTCTTTTTAGAAGGCACACAAACCCATTCATGTCTAGCTTAGGGCACAAGGCCTGCACACAAGATCCTGGAAATACAATGTGATGATATTCTCGTAAGGCGCTTCAGGTAAACCTAGTTTGGATTAGAGGTCTAATACTAATAATAAAATGAAAATTTGTTCTTTCATATTTCAGAAGTGAATAAGAAATCATCTGTCCAGACAACTACTCAAATCAGCCAATTCGATAGAGAATAAAAGAGAGCAGGGATGGGGAGTACCACTTGCTGTCGCCTTTTTCTGAACAGACGTGTTTTTTATTCTTTTGCCATCAGACAGAGTCAGGCATTTAATTGTCAAATTTCCAGACAGTTGAACACAATATCACGACCTTCGTCAAAAAGAAATTTGAGAGCGAATAATTGGTCTTTAAGGAATCAAGTTTCTTTATGTCGATACATATCATCAGAAAATCGAGTTAATTCCGACCTACAGATAAAGGAAGATTATTTACAGTTTAAAAGCAACAATTTACAATTGTCTTGGTTATGGTTGCGAGATCATTGCCGGTGTGAAGTCTGCTACAACCATGTGACTAATCAAAAGAATTTCTTGATAGACCCATCAGTTTCACAATCTTCATCTTTTACTCCAGCAAATGTAGAATTAGAAAGTGACGGGCAGGAATTGAAAATAACTTGTAGGTATAGATCAACGTATAGTTTATAGTTTTTATTTTAAACTTGTCAGATGACTGCATCTGTTGCTTCCCTCAAAAGTATTATGACACACTGTTGAATCCTGTATCATGATTCAAGATTCTCATAATCAAATCGCAAGACACTGAATCAACATATCATGATTATTTTTTAGGTGTTTTTTTGTCACTTTAGTAAGTAACCTGTCACTCGTAATTATCCATATTACACATCCATAGGTAGACAAACATTGACAGGACTTCATTTTTCAATATTTGAATTTTTTTGTCTAGGGAAAGATAATCATATTACAAGATATGACATTTCCTGGTTAAAAGAAAATTCCTTTTCAAGAGAGAGTAAACTACCAATAAAACAGTTTTATTGGACTGGAGAAAAGATGAGATCGGAAGATCGACCAGTAGTTGACTATGAAGATTACATGAAAACAGAAGAAGGTTTGAAACAGTCCTTATATTACTTGTTAAAGTATGGTTTTACAATTGTTCAAGGGGTAAATAAGGATCTTATTTGTCTTAAACTATCAAAAAACATTTTAACTGAACATATGTGCCATAAAATAGAGAAATTATATTGGATCAAGATAGTTAATTTATTATTTTAATAGCTATAACATCAATTAATCCAAACTGATTAAAATGCAGACCTATATTTCGCTTTGTTTCTTATACTTTCCAAGTTATGTATTTATTTATTGTTTTTTTAAGTCACCTGTTACTATTGAAGATACAGGAAAAATTGCTGAACGTGTGGCTAATATTATGGAAACTTGTTTTGGTCGTGTTTGGAGCTTTACTTCTGATTTTGAGAGAGCCGATACTGCATATAGTAATATGGGCATAGGTTGTCATACGGATACAACATATTTAACATGTCCAGCTGGGTAAGTCAAAACTAGATGAAAGCTTGCCAGGCCAATAACACATAATATGTCCAGGAGCAGCAAAGTTATCCAGGCTAGCTATAAAATCATTGTATACAAATCATGTGTGGAAAGCTAAAATTAAACCCACTGTGAAGTTTCAGTGTTGCCTTGATTGAACAAATTTATTTGTTCAAATAAAGTTACCTATCTCCAAATGAAAGGACAGGGGCAAATTTAGACACTGCTGACATTTTCTCCTAAATTCATGATAGATTTCATCTAAATTTAAGAAGTATTGCCAGTATCATTGAATAAAATGCCAATAACTTTCACAGCGCAGAATACACCATGTAATTTAATTAGGGGGGTTGGATGGCCGAATGGTTAGCACGTGGGTGCTATATAATTTAATTAGGGGGGTTGGATGGAATGGTTAGCGCGTGCGCGCTATATCATAAAGCCTGTCATTGAGTCAACTGGCGTGGTTTCGAATCCCCGGTTGCATGTGAGAAGGAGTAGAGTCGCCTGTCCAACCTTGTGGGTTCCCCCAGTTTCGTCCCACTGCTAAAGACCCCTACGCGCAAGCCAATTATTGAAATAAAATTAAACCATATGTTAGTCCCGAAATGATCATCAATACTTTTGTTTTGTTAGGATACAAGTATTTCATTGTATGGAACACGATGGTGAAGGTGGAGAAACTCTGTTAGTTGATGGTTTTCAAGCTGCTCATAAACTAAGACAAGACCATGAAGAGGACTTTAATTATTTAACCCATGCTATTGTACCTCATGAATATGTGGATAAGAAAACTAAAGATCATTTTTACAGTCTTGGTAATGTCCTGTCAGTTGCACCAACTTCAGGGGAGTTAACTCATATCAGGTTAGTTTGTGTTGGTCTGGATTTTGACTTTTATTTGAATATAAGATTTGGATATTTGTTACCCTTAAAATAAAACTAGATTTATAAATGCAAGTTTAAAGAAGGTAACATCCATATGTATCACAATACAGGTGTCATGTAACACAGTTCAAATTATGATTCATAAATTTATACAGAACAATAACCTCAGATACTGATTTATGAATATCTTGTTTTGTTAGAACTGGAATATCCAGGTGTCATGAGAGAGTTATCAGTGCAATACGAGTCATTTTGTATACAAATATCAATAACAACCTTAATAAAATGATTGAATTGTTGTCCAGTACAAATTCAACCCTTTGGGATGCACGATACCTCAATAAAACATCATCCCAGCAATAATTAAGCGTTTTGATTTTTTTTTAAAAAACTAATTTAGAAGAGAGATAATGAAGAGTATTATTTTCTATCATTCTGTATTTTAAACAGATTCAACATGTATGATTTAGCACCTTTATCTACCATTCCACAAAATGAGGTGAAGCAATTTTACACTGCTTATAACAGACTACGAACAAACCTGGTGAATCCATCTAATGAATTTTGGTTAAAGTTAAAACCTGGTATGGTATTATTTGTTGACAACTGGCGTGTTTTACATGGCAGATCTAGTTTTACAGGTAAACGTGTTGTTTGTGGTTGCTATATCAACAGAAATGATGCCAATAATGCATACAGAAGACACGATGTGTTGTAATTATGAAAACCGAAGGGAATGACAAAAAAGTTACATGTCCACCCAGATTCTTGTTTGTTTTTAATTCTTTCTTACTATCAAAAAATAAATTGGTTAAATACTCAAGGATGTCTGTACATTTTATGATATAATCAATGCCAGTTGTTGAGACTTATTGGTCCAATTTTAATTTGGGAATTTGAACGTTTTATTTTATTTTGAATATTATAAAGATTGGTAAATAATCATATTTTATTCAGTTTGACCCAATTGTTTATGAATATTTTATGATTTAATTGAGTTGAAGGAGCTAAATCACTAATGTTTGGGACTTACAAATTGATGATAATGGATCGCAACGCATATAATGATGTAAAATGATTAAGCAAATAATTATGTCAAACAGTTTGCTTGAATAAGGGCTATAGTTTTTAAAACTAGAAGAATCAATGGCTATCTTGAATATGATATTCTGTAAAATTAATTTTGATTATTTTCATGTTAAAAAGCTCAACCTGCACGTATTACTATTTTACACATGTTAGAATTCCACTATGTGGAAAAGTTATGTACACAAAATAGTTATGTTTTAATTATGTAAAGATTTGTTTTGTTAGCTATTTTGTTATAAAATAAATGAATGCTTAACTTTTAATACTCTGTATTTTTAAATGAAATAATGAGAGATTAGACTGACTTGTATGGAGTATTACCACTAATGAATGTTTAAACTTTGATTCCAAAATGTAGAGAATTTAAATTCAATAAACTGGAAAAGATAGGTTGCCAGGCAACGAAACATACGCCCACAGCAGCTAAATCGTTCGGGCAGTCAACAAGGGTTGTCGCATATTTTTACTTTTTTTGCTAATGAAACATTTGTAATACACTAAAAACTGATTAAGAGTAAGGGCTCATTATGTAATTATCAGAAAATCATTAGAATTTGATTGCTTTTTATAAAGTGTTACCCCACACTAACAATTAGTATATACATGAAACATTTAATATCATGGATTTAGCTGTTCAGTTATTAAAATTCATTGAAAATCAAAATACTTGTTCGTTTCAACACCTTAAACTCTGTGTATCAATCTAAAGTCAATCGGATGATAAGTTTAGCCTCTATAGCGTAATAAAATTTTTTGAAGTTATCAAGGGAGATAACTGTGGCAATAATTATTTTAAATCTCTGAAAATCAATAGGCTTCTTCGTCTCATGACCCTAAACACTGTGTGTTAATTTATAGTCGATCGGATATTAACTTTGGCCTCTAGAGCTTCCACAGGATTTTTTCGAAGTGATCAAGGGCCATAACTCTTGTAGCAATTATTGAAAATCACTGAAAATCGATAGACGACTTAGTCTCATGACTGTAAACACTATGTATAAATTTGAAGTCAATCTGATATTAACTTTGACCTCTAGAGCATCCACTGTGTATAATTTAAAGTCAATCGGATATTAACTTTGGCCTCTAGAGCGTCCGCAGGATTTTTTGAAGTGATCAAGGGACATAACTCTGGCACTAATTATCGGGAATTGCTGAAAATCAATAGGATTCTTTGTCTCATGACCTTAAACACTGTGTATAAATTTAAAGTAAATCGGATATTAACTTTGGCCTCTAGAGCGTCCACAAGATTTTTGAAGTGATCAAGGGCCATAACTCTGGTAGTTATTATCGAAAATCGCTGAAAAACAAGGGCTATAACTCTGGCACTAATTATCGGAAATCGCTGAAAATCAATAGACTTCTTCGTCTCATGACCTTAAACACTCTGTATAAATTTAAAGTCAATTGGATATTAACTTTGGCCTCTAGAGCGTCCACAAGATATTTTCAAGTGTTCAAGGGCCATAACTCTGGCACTAATTATCGGAAATCGCTGAAAATCAATAGGCTTCTTCGTCTCATGACCTTAAACACTGTGTATAAATTTAAAGTCAATCGGATATTAACTTTGGTCTCTAGAGCGTCCACAAGATATTTTGAAGTGATCAAGGGCCATAACTCTGGCACTAATTATCGGAAATCGCTGAAAATCAATAGGCTTCTTCGTCTCATGACCTTAAACACTGTGTATAAATTTAAAGTCAATCGGATATTAACTTTGGCCTCTAGAGCGTCCACAAGATATTTTGAAGTGATCAAGGGCCATAACTCTGGTAGTTATTATCGAAAATTGCTGAAAAACAATAGACTTCTTCGTCTCATGACCTTAAACACTGTGTATAAATTTAAAGTCAATTGGATATTAACTTTGGCCTCTAGAGCGTCCACAAGATATTTTCAAGTGTTCAAGGGCCATAACTCTGGCACTAATTATCGGAAATCGCTGAAAATCAATAGGCTTCTTCGTCTCATGACCTTAAACACTGTGTATAAATTTAAAGTCAATCGGATATTAACTTTGGCCTCTAGAGCGTCCACAAGATATTTTGAAGTGATCAAGGGCCATAACTCTGGTAGTTATTATCGAAAATCGCTGAAAAACAATAGGCTTCTTCGTCTCATGACCTTAAACACTGTGTATAAATTTAAAGTCAATCGGATATTAACTTTGGCCTCTAGAGCGTCCACAAGATATTTTGAAGTGATCAAGGGCCATAACTCTGGTAGTTATTATCGGAAATCGCTGAAAATCAATAGGCTTCTTCGTCTCATGACCTTAAACACTGTGTATAAATTTAAAGTAAATCGGATATTAACTTTGGCCTCTAGAGCGTCCACAAGATTTTTTGAAGTGATCAAGGGCCATAACTCTGGCACTAATTATCGGAAATCGCTGAAAATCAATAGGCTTCTTCGTCTCATGACCTTAAACACTGTGTATAAATTTAAAGTCAATCGGATATTAACTTTAGCCTGTAGAGCGTCCACAAGCAATTGTGGACGCCGGACCGACGGACGGACGGACCGACGGACCGACGGACGGACGGGGGCGACGACAATATACGACCACATTTCAATGTGGGCGTATAAAAATGCTAATATAACCCTTGGAATATATCACAGTCTTAACCATTCCAGGAAATTTAGTTTAGACAAAAAAGTAATTATATTTATGAAACTAGCTGTCTGTCTGGCAATCCAGTCTACAATTTACACAATGAAATGTATCGATCCTCCCGTTAACAATGCATTCTGCCCATTTCAACTACAATGGGAAGGCTATATTTCTTCACCAGTTATAATAAATGAAAATGTCTGTGCAAAGACTGAATTATATCATGTATGCCAGTAAAGAATTTTGTATTGAATATACATCTTCAAATGGATACATTTACAGGGTTTGGAATCAATGGTATGTGTTTTACACTGTTTGAATGATTTAACTTCAGTCTGATGATCTTTGCATTAGGTACCCCTACTTACTACACATAAGTAAATGTGCTTCTAGCACGGAATGAGCATTTTTTTCAAAAGGTACATGTACAAACAAAACATTTCTAAGCAAAGTCATAAGCTCTACAGTGAACATTATATGACATTGGATGTCAGGCTCCAAAGTTGTAAATGGCCGTGAAATGTTTGTTTACAAATATTAACCAATCAAATGTCGCATAAACAAATCAATAAAATACGATTTCGTTTCTTCACACTCAACAGTTTATTTACAGTTATTCATTGAACCATGTAGTCTTTGACTAGACCCAACATTAAATAACAAAACTTAATCTGCTTGTATTCATTTTAAGTACCAAAGGCTACAAGTATATTCAAGTTAACATTAATAAAATTTAAGGCCATATAAAAAAAAATATTCCAGTTCTCAAGATACAGCAGTGTCACTTAAGCTGCATTCCTCTTATTTTAAATTCTCATGCTTCCTGCTGTAAAGGGAAGTCATTCTATTAAATGTATATGGTATGTTATTGAGAATCAAAAATGGTATTGATGAACCATAAACTGACTCCTGACCATCAGAAAATATCAGCCGTCCATCAGTGCTGAAAGGTTGTTAAAGTACATTCTACATGTAGTAACGATGAAGAAGAAATGACTGAAATTATACTCCATGGCAATTGAGGGAGCAATACATTGTATATACATTAGAAACTACAAAATCAAAACTAACTTGAATAGACCAAATGGAAATTAGGTGAATAAACTTGTATCCAACTTGGTAAATATGTTACATGTGACTTAGAAGGTGAATTACATGAATAAACAGGACGAGATAAAATTTTAAATATACTGAGCTCCATAGAAAACGCATCACTTAGTTTTTCGTATAACAAAATGATCCTGTAAACATATCTTATTTATTTTGCTTCTTATTGTGAACAATATTCAAATGGCAACACATCAATAACAACACATTTGTATACTTATGGATGTTTAATCTGTAATCAACGATACAAAGTCAGAGGGGTCAAAACCAAAAGTACGACAAAGATGGTTAATTGTGCTGCACAGCATGCGTACGAGCCAGTGGAGGACACACACGTTACTGTCAATTAACCATCTTTGTTTTCTATGGCGCTCAGTATATGATGTTAGTGTTTTACTTCATCCCACATCAGACTTTTAAGAAGGATTGTCCGAGAACCAGAATATAATTTTCTGTATGGCCTAATGTATTATAAGATATGTCTAATTCTTAACTTTTCATTTAGTTTAATAAATTTTATTAATTTTTATAAATGATATGTTCTACGAAACACAAACATCATGTAATGTACGTTTATCATTAGTAATAACTTAAAGAAATAAACAAAAATTTACTAATAAAGAAATTACAATCATACATTTACATGCTTATAAATCTACTTCCTTTCTAAAATCACATAGGAAACAAAAATTATATTTGGCAGTTACTTGTAGAATTAGCTATGTACAATATCTTTTTATTTTTCGAGCGACTGATTTATGTTACAAGCATAGATGAATAATGTATCTAATCAAACTTAAAGTAGAATTAAACCAGTTTCTGATGGTAGTCAATAGAACAAATTGTTTAATACTAATGCAAATTTGGGTTATTTTTCTTTGCAAGTACACTTTTCAAACTTTCAGGAATGATGTTTGAAACAATCATATTCAAAATCCAAAATTATAATTTATCATATCTATTTGAGGTAATCTGAACTGTTTTTTTTTTAACTGGGAAATGACCCCCAAATGTGCATATGATTATCAAGATATATATGTATTAAAATACAATTATGACATACACAGTTTGAATCCAATGAAATCTGAAAAGCAAATTACCTATGACCATTTTGTTCTATTGACAGAGGACCATCATGAAGAAATTTCACCCTTAAATATAATACACTTAATTTATCTGACAGGTTATAAAAATAGAAGATTTACATTTTCATGGCACTTTAAGAAGAAACAAATTTTAAACAAAGGAGACAGGCACCAACAAAAACTTATAATTGGGGTACAGTAATTACATACATGGAGAACTAAGCACACAAAAAAAATGTTTTAATTACAAAAGAAAATTATGCATATTAAATTGTTAATATCTACTTTGCCACTTTAGTTGCTCTCCTCTACATTTAATGCTAGGTAAATATCTGGGCTACATGAATGAGATTGTAGCCGAACAGAACTTTCATCATCGGAGGACATGATCAGCCTATCAAGGCTATTTTCCATGTATGCATTTCCACCGGTTACTTGGAAATGGTCCCATCACAACTGCATTAGACTGATTTTTCACCACCGAAAACGCATACATGGAAAATGGTCCTTAGACATAGTTAGTAATCGAGTTTTGCACTGCCGTGTACGAAGCAGACTGACTCCCTGTTGAGCATGAACTACTGTTGTGGTCTATGTCTAGAAGGTATATATGAAAATGAGTTAATCTAAACTGAAATCAACGACATCATACAATAACAGATCAACAGGTAAATATATATAAAATAACACAACCGCATCATCTTACAACATACAATTGTTCTCATTTCCCCACTCGATCGATTTAAGGCAACAAGGGTATGGGTTCTACTCTATACAGACTACAAGATTGACAGTTGTTGTTGGCCTGTTGAATTTTTCTCCATTGATCGGATCATACATGTATGTAATCCATATATATATATATATTTCTGAACTAATCACAATCAAACAGCACCCTCACTAATCACTGCATATAAATTACTTCCATGTTATAGATGTTAGTTTATTCAGCTAGCTAATAGAGCAGTTCACTAGTCTTTAAAAGGTTTTAATATGGAACGTTCGTAAACAAACTTTAATTAAACAAGCCATTCCACCGACTTTGTTTCATGCTGAATAAATAAATAAATAAACACTACAGCTGCTAGTTCTCTTCTTATTGTTTAGTATTTATCTATATAATCACATAAATATATATATATTTCAACGTCAAACTCAAAAGCGGGTGGGTCCATATATTTAGATAACTCTGCACATATTACATGTGTGGTCATAAGTTTTGATCATGCATGATGATTGACTGACAAGTCAGGAGAAAGTAATAAAACTAGTTGAGTCTTTGATCGGTAGTAATGTCGTAAAATGAGTTCTCAAGTCTTGAAATAAAAGCGTCCGCATTAAAAAAATCACACAACTGGTTATTGAATCAACAAACATTCAGAGACAACCTTTCCTATCATCTCTTTTTTTTATTTTCCGTTTGTCTGCTTCACACTGCAGGTTTAAGTGTTAGGTTAGCGAAGGGAGCAGGTCATACTGCTCGCTGATTTGATGACAGAACACCATATCTATTCCCCATTAACCATTTGTTCTTTTTTGCCATCAACTTTAGGCCTTGCCTTTGAATCTGAGTCGCTTCCACTGGGGTTAGCTGCTTGCTTGAAGTGGCGACTCTCTCTTGGCTGTCGTTGAGGTTTGCCATCAGGTTTACTGTAACCCTGATCTTGCCGTGAATGGCTTGATTCAGATTTAGTATTGGCTTGCCCGTTGGCCTGTCGTTCAGCAGTTGGTTCATTGGTCGAGTTACGGTTGGCTGAGTAATTGCTGGCCATTCCGTCTGTTTTAATGGAACCAGTAGAGTGAGACGGAGGTAGACCCCCTCTAGAACCACGATATGAAGGTGTTGGGTTGCTATAACGAGAAGTACGATAATTAGAAACACTTGTATCAGTTTCTGTTCCTGAAGCACCGCCACCATTACCACGGGTTCTATTTTTTCTACGCCGCCGCCTTCTATCCGGTCTATCACGACGTCGGTCATAATCTGAAAATATAAATAGCAAACAATATGAAAGGTGCTCAACATTTAAAATCAAAATAATTTTTTTCAGACCAGTTATAAAATATCATTTCATGTATCTTGATAAAAGTAATAATCTGATTGCATATAGGTATCTTTAGCTGTGGGAGGAAAACGGAGGACCCAAAGAAAACCCACGAGGTTGGAAAAGGACATGTCCAGAGATCAATAGAAATGAAATGGGGTTTAACGTCCCACTGTTCTGTTCCTAACCTGGGCTAATGAAGACGGGCATACGCCATACAGTGTGCTATGAGGGAAATTTTGCCCAGGCAGCCGCGCTACGGCCTACTCTTATAAATTCCAACTGCCAAGGGATCTTTTACGTACATGCCAATGTAACTATCTGAACGACAGCTGTCCTTGTCACAGACCCTCCATCCTGCATCAGACAAGGGGAAACCACGCCAGAAAATCTGGATGAACTTTATCAGCCGACCTCCAGGCTAGTTAGCCAGCATCTTACCCACTTGCCTGACAATTCAGTATCAGCGAAATTTTCATTTTGAGAAACATGTGCAATATACTGACCTCCATCTTGACTGTTGACGCTGGCGTTGTCTAATACTGTATCATCATCATCTGTCATACGTCGTCTTGATCTAGCATCACGAGATTCATCATCATCATTAACTACAATATAATATACAACACTCAACACATCACAGAATTTTCTCTTACTTCTTTTTTAAAAACTTTTACTTTTCATTATTAATAAATTGTAATTATGAAATGAAATGAAATGGGGTATAACGTTATACTGTTCCCAGACAGCGGCACTACGGGTCTACTCTTACATTGAATTCCAACTGTCAAGGGATCGTTTATGTGCACTCCAATGTGTACATGAGATGTCGGTCTTGTATCACCGACAAGGGGTAACCAAGCCTGGATAAACTTTATTGGCCTATGCAGGGAATGAACACCCAATCTCCAGGTTAGTGAGCCTGAGTCTTACCCACTTAGCCACCGTGACCCCAAAATTATTATTAAATATCATCAATTCATTTTTGAAGCGCCATATAACAATAGTTATTTCTTAGTGCAGTACAACCATAATTACACTATGTTACACATATAATGTATGATAATCTAAACAGATGAGTCTTTTGTTTACATTTAACTTTAGATAAAAAATTGAATTGGCATAGTCCAAATGACCAAAATTTTGCGAGTGGTCCGATTCAATTCATTCCTAATAATGGAGATTGGAGACGGACCCTAAATGGTTTACAAATTCATTCATAACATTTTATTTCGTAAAAGATTGAGAAATGAAATGAAACCTACATCGTTCTGACATATAACCATTTCTGGCAGGATAGTCTCGTGAATCACGCCATGCTGTATCTGTTAGTATAAATAAAATACATGGGATGGGATGCAGAACAATGCACTATATTTTAAAACATAAACAGTAATGGAAAGCCAGTTCTTAAAGATTATCAATAATATTTTGATTTGAAAAGCTCCAAGTTACATGGAGGTTATAGTTTTGAATTTCTAATAAAGAGTAAACATCTAGCTACATTGTAGTCAAGATGATTTAATATTTTATTTTTAGTTTAACTGGCTTGACAATAGTGTTTATGTAAATATTTTAAGTTTTTAGAATGGGATATAGTTATGTTAGGATCAATTGTTAACAGAAACTATTTCACTATAGGATTGTTAGTATATCTTTCAATTTAATTTATGATAAATACATGAATGGGCTAAAAATAATAATTCTAATCAAAATGCATTAGCATCAGTTCATATTGTGATTGATATAAGCAGAAAAGAATTCAATCATCAGAGTAGTATACAAGTAATATTCATACCATGTTTTTCCAACATTTAACTCTCATTTAAGCAATGGACACATGTCATTAGCAGAACCATTCGGCCGAATCAATCGGCGCGAATTTTATTCGGCCGAATGGGTGGACACACCAACCGAATGCTTCGACCCATTCACCAGTCGACTGCGTCACTTTTCACGTCACATGATTAAAACATGGCTTGTCAATGTCTTCAAACAATCACGTGACTTCTCGACACGAGTGACGATTGACTAATGAATTCTACATTCGGCCGAACGCTTCAGTGAAGCGGACACACCAGGCAAATATAATTTGGCCGATTAAATATTCGGCCGAATATATTAAACCTGTTTGATTCGGGCGAGTGGACACACTAGGCGAATTTTGACGCCGATTCATTCTGCTAGTGTGTCCACCGCTTTAAATGTAGTAATAAAGCATGACATAAATTACTTAACATCATGCAATAACATGAACCATGCAATATAACACCTGAAGACCTCTATCATTGCATAGGTAGTGTGAAATTGAGTTCTTTGAGGGTGGCTATTGAAAATATGTGTACACCACCATCAATCATGTGAATGCATGACTATAAGATTTGTTAGCATTATTTTGTGATACCTAAGTCCACGGAAATTTGTTTTATGATAATTTACAAGTTTTAAATAGATGAGCGCTGGTGTAAGTAGACATTGTACAGGTAATACAAATGATAAGATATTGATGGCCCGTTCAGTTGTTTAATGTACTGTGTGCTTATTTGACAACATAATAATGCTCAGTGGTTGTTATACATTTTTAATTTATGAAAATAACAATGGAGCAATGGATACATGTACATATTTCTAACTCATATTAAAAGATGCACTATGTAAGAATTAGATAAAGATCTGGTCATTCTTGCCATAATAATTCAAAAATAGGTCATGCAAAATGAATATATTGACAATTTCATTCAAATTACTTTATTCTGAGTAAAGTTATCACTGTTTGAAGTTTGACAAGATGTGATGAATATTGTTTATTATCGTAACAACGGTACTTGGCCTTGCTTCACCATTTTCAAATCAAATCATCTCCACAAACCAAATGTCTAAGTTGACTATAGCCTTGTCATGTGAACAAATATCTAAATATAGTTCTTTGAAGCCAAAATAAAGACCTGCAATTGGCAGATTTAGCTCTTACATCATGCATCTTTAAGGGGTAAACTAACTTATAGTACAGGCCTAAAACAAAATGCAGAAAGAAATCTCTACACTGCAAAGTAATACCTGAATCTCTCCTTAATGAAGAATAACCACTATATCTTCCTCTACCCCTCCCTCTTCTGTAGCCACGCCCCCTTCCACTTAACACACTGTCAGTCAAGTAGCCAGATTGACGTCTTTCTTCTGCCATTACCTCTGCTGACCAATCACCTACATGTACAGGTTCCGTGTCATCACCTTAAACAAAAGATAATGAACATGATATTATGAGATTTATAATGTAATAATTCTTCCTTTGATATTTTCATTTGAAAGTTTTTCCTCCGAATCTGCCAAGTGTTTTACATACAAGACAAGCTTTCCTGCCAATGTTAGTTTTATACTATTCAAAAAAAGTAGGGGATATTTGATTTTTAAGTGTTATTAAAGTCACCTAATGAAACAAATGACAAAATGAAATGTAGTTCACATTCATCGATTTATTCCAAATGATCATTAGACTAAGTAAGGCACAGACTGACCATTATAAGGGTAAAATGATACCCGGGGTCAAACAGCAAAGTTACCACAGCATCACAACAAAGTCAGTAACGGGTAAATCCTCCTCTGTTTACCCAACAAGCATTGATCCGACGTGGCATACTCCTAATGAGACGTCTAAGGTCATTTTGGTCCAGATTGTCCCATTCCTGTTGCAACGCAGCAGCAAGTTCTTGGACATTGGCAGGACGTTGTTTACGTTGACGTAACCTCTGTCCAAGCATGTCCCAGACATGCTCGATGGGGGAGAGGTCGGGACTCAGTGCTGGCCAAGGTAATGTGGTGATGTTCTGTTGTTGGAGGTAACCTGTAACGATCCTGGCCCTGTCACATCTTGCGTTGTCATCCTGGAAGATGAAACGGCGGCCATGACGTCGTGCGAACGGCACAACATGGACTGCCAAGATGTTGTCCCGGTAGTACTGGCCTGTAACACGCCATGCAACAACATGTAAAGCCTTTCTTCCAGCAACAGTGATGCCTCCCCACACCATAACAGAACCACCCCCAAATCGATCATGTCTGATGACGTTAACGTCTTGGAAGCGCTCGTTTCGACGACGCCACACCCTCCTACGTCTGTCCAAAAAATCAACAGTGAACCTTGACTCATCTGAAAACATTACATTGCTCCAGCGTCGATTATCCCAGTGTTGACGATCCCTACACCAACGACGTCTTGCCTGAATGTGATGATCTCTCAAACAAGGGATCACGCGAGGACGCCGGGCGCGAAGGTGACCCCTATGCAGTCGATTCCGAATCGTCTGGACACTCACTCTCACACCAGTGTCTGTTTGAAGACGAGCGCTGATCTGATTTGCTGTGATGACACGATTTCTCAAGGCCAAGGTACGGATAAATCGATCCTGGGCTTGAGTTGTCGCCCTTGGTCGACCTGAGCGTGGTCTGTCCTGTACAGATTGTGTATCACGGTATCTGGACCATAGCCTGCTTATGACAGACTGAGAAACATTCATCGTCCGCGCCACAACCGCCTGTGTTGTGCCGATCTGTAGCATGCCAAGGGCACGTAACCTTTCATTTTGGGTAAGGCGACGCATATCAAAATTTGTTTTCTGGTCACTAAAACAATTAAACTCATGTTTCCACCCTGGAATTCAATGCCACAATGACTGTAACATTCAAAGTCAGAGTCGTGCAAATCTTGGGTTGGACCCCCATGGTGATCCCAAGCATCACCTGCATTCCATGCGGTAGCTATTGGTACGTTTGGGCGTCACATGTAACTGGAAATGTTTCTTCTGTTAGGTTCTATAGTGACTTTTTTCGTAGTCATTTGCATATTTTAGTATTATGCCCCCAAAATCAAATGTCCCCTACTTTTTTTGAATAGTATATAAATTATATCCTTTATTTTGTAGGTTGGTATCATTATTACCTGTTCTATCATTCCATCTCCCTCTTCCACCTCTTCCTCCCCTTCCTCGACCACGCCTTAATCCTCCCCTTTCATCAGAATAAGGGTCATTGCTACCTCTATAAATATCATAGAAATACAGAATCTAAATCATAATTCATAGCTGCAATAGTTTATCAGTTACATTAAAAACCATATGAATAACACTCATAAAACTCAATGTCATTAAAACGATATATTTTGAAGATGCATTTTCTAATTTTAATTGTTAAACATTTCAAGTTCTTACCTGCGTTCTCTTGGTGGTGGAAAGTAAGGGCCAGTTGAAGGACCTGACATACTACGTAATTGTATATCAATCTCTTGTTTGGCTTGACGTAATTGTTCAACTTCTCGTAAATGATCAAGATTAAAATCCAGCAGTAATTTAGCATTTTCAATACTCTCTATAGTTCCAACAAAAACAAATGGCAATTGACCCTGAAATTAAAATTGATGTTAATTTTATATCTGATGTTACATCCAACACTTGTTCAAGATAAAATCGATTGCCAAGGAATGTAAATCTGTTCAAATTGATCACCTAGCTACAATAATTCATTGTCTAGAAAAATTGTATCACACATGATATTATGAATTGAATATCTTATGTATACGAAGCCAAAGAGACAAAACATCGCTTGGGCAGGACAGTTTCTACATAATACTACTGCCAACGGATCTTTGTCATGCAGTACATACGACATCATATTTCTTGTCCAATCCGAATGACTGGGGACCCTTTTCCACCTCATTTGATTTACTGTCGACAAAAGACGAACCTGTATTGTAATAAACTGAAACTAACACCAAGATTGAAACTCCGGACATAGCCAGCTTAAAATGTAAATAAATCCATTGTTAATCAGTTCCTACTTACATCCGCTTTATTAGTCTCCTGTTCATTATCACCTTCTATCTTGACCCGAACAACTCCAGATTTGTCTACTATATCTTGTATATTACGACCATTTTTACCAATTACTTTAGCTGTTCAGGAAGAAATTATTATCAATTTTAACAATCAGTTAAAGAACAATAAAAAAGTTACAATCTGATCATAGACAAGTACAACAGATGTCCTACAACTCAATTATTATTAATAATCAGGATATTTCTGATCACAAATACTAAAATGCATAATATACATTAATCTAATCAAATATTTTAGAAATGTATAATTACCAACTAATTCTTTGGGAACTTGAAATGTTTCTTCAGCAAATTCTAACATTTTCCTAGCACGTTTCACCGATTCTTCATTCTGAAAAAAGTAAATGTTGCCCGATATTATGTGCATCAGTGGTTCACAAATATTTTAAATATCATTGATCAATTTCCAGGATCTTCTAAATCATTGAAAGATAGAGAGGAAAATATAGTACATTCATATTTGACCAATTCTATATTTGGTGAAGTCTTTTGAACATTTATAGTCTTGGAAGTTTGGTAGAATTGTTATATCGAACTGATTTCACATTCTTGTAATTCAGTAACAAATTCTCCCTTTGCACTGTCAAGCACAAAAAGTAGTGTAAACAAAACAAATTATCAAGAAAATTCAGTCATCACCATAAATTGCCCTTGTATGCCAGAAACTAATTTTGTTTCTATGGTACACAAAAATTATAAAATCCAAGAAATTTCAAATTAGCAAAATACCAAACTACTATAATAGGTTATGGTGTCCAAAGCATCATAGATGTATCTTCAACAATTTGTGTGACAGACTGTGCAAACTATGATTGCGATTATTTCGACAAAGGAATAACAAAAGAACAGTACTTATTACTTACCTCACCATAAACTTTAAATGTACAGGAAGTTTCATCTAATTCTATACCAGTAATACCTTCTACTTTACGAGCTTGCTGTATATTGGCACCATGTGTTCCTATTGCTAAACCCATCAATGTATCCGAGACCGAAAATTCTTCCATATAACCTGATCGAATCTTTGTGCTCTGTACAAACAATGGTGAACAATTAAACTAATATTGTTTATTTTTATGTAAATGAAAAGATATATGCCACTATGTTTGAACATCTCTGCCATTCCCTCCAATTAATGTAGAAATTGAACAAAATCTAATTAAATACATGTACAGGAGAAAAGGAGTTTAACATTGTATAAATAGTGAATGCTGTGTAACAATATTTTCATAGTAAAAACATTAGTTTAATTACCTGTAATTTTTTTACTGCTTCTTCTGTCCGTTGTTTAAGTAATATTTTTTGCCTAAGGTTGCGTAGAAACATATCTCCTAATATGGAAGCCTTTTTAATCACAGATTCATTTGTGGACTGAAAAACAGAATTAATACCGTAATACAATCCTAAATTCTACTAGATAAAAATATCCTGTAGCATGTTACTCACTGAGGAATTGAGGTTGTAGAGTGTTGAATATACTGATATTATTTCTAGTTTTCAATAGTATTACATACACTGCCACGTGTAAATTAAAGATAAAATAGGTTGCCAGGCAACAAAACATGTCCAAAGCAAATAAGTCATCTGAACAATAACTTAATCAGTGATCATTATAAATTGCTGTTATCATTAATTGTCCCATTTTTGGATTGTCATATAAAAACTTGACAGGCATATTGGGCGTGGGGGTGAGGGAGTAAAATTGGCACGATTATCCGAATGAAAATGAAACTTGCAAGTAACAAACTATTTTTGTTATGGCAAAATTACAGATTCAAGAGTAAAAACTCAGAACCGAAGAACATAGGTCTATGGTTTATCAAACAATAAATTGTATATAAATATAGAGACAATTTAAAGAATGGATAAGTTACCAGAACAACAAGAGCGTCCTCATTTGGATGATAAGAAACAACACCAACACCACAATGACGTTTGAATTCAGCCAATGACGACTCTTCCTGACATCTATAAACAAAGTATAAGAAGTGATTATATTAAAACAAAGAGACAAGTTTAAAAAAATTATGACCTCTAATCCAGCATTTATAATCTAATTCATGTGACAACATAAAGCTAAATTTATTAGCTCTCACGATTTCTTTCTGCTTACCGCCCCTTTCTCAATAATTAGTGCTGAACTTGAACATAATGAACAATGCAGAATAAAATCTGTATAAATTTGAGGTGTACTACTTACGCCTCTGCTAGGTCTGGAGGAATTTCTAGAGAATACTTATAAAAACTATCTTTATGAATGGATACACTGAAAAAAACCAAACAAGCAATACATTCAATCATACGTGTAGGTTGCATTATAATTATGTGTTTACAGGTTTTGCTGCATACATCAGACTGTTAATGACAGACAACAGATTTGATAGAAATACACTCATCTTTAATGATCTCATCCACACATATATATATCAAGACTGATTATCCTTTAAATGTGAATATACGCTCACTGTTCTTTAGCCATTGTTTGTTAATTCATATATATTGCAGAGGAAATTATTTTATCTTTAAATTTAAAAAACGTACAAATTTTTGTGGTTTTCAAGGAGTTTAAAAAATTCTCCCAGGCTAATACCACCAAATGTACTGCCAAAAAACAAATTCCCTTGTGTTTACTGCTAAAAACATGGCTTTTCGAATACGGTAGATACTTACTGTACAGAAGATGGACGTATTTTTTCTAAAGGGAGAATATCTGAGGCACTTTGACCACCTTTATAATCTATAACAGCAAATTCGCCTTTTAACATCTTTAATTTAGCTGGCCACCAGGCGTATACTATATCATCCCCCAATTTATTGTATGCCTGAAAAACATTAAATGCAATTTTTATTTAAAACAATCTACAGATTGATGTACATGTAATATTGATGTATAAACAGTTGGAATCAATTAGGCCACAGAGGAAGCATATCATAAATAAGTATTGAGGGGTTTGTGGGTTAAATTTCTGGTTACGACGTCTACATGTAAGCTTCTAAGTTCTAAGAGTTCATGTCAAATTTTACAATAATCTGATCATATGAATATGTGCCGTATATTTATATACATGTATCTAAAAAGACTCTAGGATTTCTAGTAGGAAAGCACATAATCTACAATTTTATTTAATGTCAAGAGTCGAAAATAAAAAGAAAAACGTTCAAGAGTTGACATCTCGTGAAAAATACCGGTATATTTTCTTGTAAACCACTTAAACAACTGGCTTACTGTACATCATAACTCATGTAGAAGTTACAACAATTTTTTGTTAGATATTTCCATTGCACAATTAAATAAGTCTTTAGAATTACAAAGTTGACTGAGAACTTCAAATAAAATAGGTTGCCAGGCAACAAAATATACAGCAGCTAAATTGTCCAAGCAGTCGTATTTTCATTCTTTTTCATACAGATAAGATTAAAATTTTCATCGTTTGAGGGTTTAAAGGTCCTACAAATAGAAACAAGGGCCTTAGCTCTCGAAGCAATTTATAGAAATGTTTAAATTTTGTTTACTATTTCAAATTATTATGAATATAATTTCCATACAAATATTGGATAATAATTTTTGTTATTCGCGTGTTTACAAGGATCAACAAAATAAAACAAGGGCCATAACTCTAGATGATTATTCAAGAGGCTACTAGTACTAGATTCCATAAATTTAACTGATGCATATAAATTTCGGATGATAACTTCTGTTGTTCTAGTGTTCGTAAGTTTGAGCAAAGTGAAACAAGGGCCATTAATGAAAATTGCTGAAATTCAAAACGTGTCTTTGTTTCATTAATTTAAACAGTGCATGTAAATTTTATACAAATCGGATGATAATTTTTGGCATTCCCACACTCACAAGGTTTCACAAAGTAAAGCAAGGGCCATAATTCTAGAAATAATTGATGGAAATGACTAAAATTCAATTGGATTCTTGGTTTCACTAATTTAAGACAATTTCATACAGATGACATTAAAATTATTGTTGTCTGAGGGTTCACAAGGTTTTATAAACTGGAACAATGGCCTGAACTCTATAATTAACAGAAATAGCTGTTCAATAGACTTCTTTGTTTAACTAATTCAAATAATGCATATAAATTTCATACAGATTGGATGAAAATATTTGTTGTTAGAACATTCACCACAAAACAATCAGATGATAAATGTAGAGTGTTCACAAGAAATTGTGAACAATTGACAGGGGTGTCAACAATTTACAACATTTCCATGTGGAGGTATAAAAATGAAACAAAGTATTAATAATATAAATGTATGTTTAAAGGACTGTACACTGTATTACAAATACCAAACAACATCACTCATGATTCATAAACTGAGTAATTTGTAACTGTATATAAGATGGCTCAGTTTCATGTATTGAAATCTTTAGGTGTGGTCCGTTAACATTATGATTGCCGGTATCAATGATTCAGAAGCTCATCAAAAAGAAATGAAATCCGGTAGATTGTGATGGTGTAATTAGTGTTCCATAACTAATTAACTATAACTCCAATATTACAGACCTGTTGCCTATTTCTGTTAGTCATACAATAATAGCACACAGACAGAAGAAGGTACACATAGTCACTGTTGCATTACGTTAATTACAATAGTTGAAATGGACATATCTTAATTTAAGTAGTCTTTTTTATTTCAAGTCTGGGAACCATCGACATCTATGACTATGAAAAATGCAGACCACATACATGTATCAGTACATGTCAAGTACACACAAAATTTTACTATTTTTATACAAGAATCTATACATATCTATAATAAATACCAATTATGTCTGCTTTTGCATAAATGAAAACATAGTAATTGATTTTCTTTGGATTGGCTTGATCCTTCCATTATGACAACAGCTTGCAGTCTAACAATACAATCTCTAATTCCATATAATAGTAAAGCAACACTGTAATTCAATATCTAAATTTTTTCTGTATTTTTTGAATTCATACCAGAAAACTTTTCACTTACTTTATAGTCTAGCCAATAAAAAGTATAATATTTAAATCAAGCTTTGAAATTGTGTTAAGAAAAAGAAACAACTAATATTATTAGGAAGCACTGTCCGGAGAGTTGACATGTGAATTCAGCTGATCAATAGTAATACTGCTAACATCACTTCAGGCGTTAAAATGGACTAATGAAAATTAAATCTAGTTGAATTAGATAGTTTTGATGAAACTTATGAAATACTGTATTTTCTTCATTTAATCAACAATATTTTATAATTTTAATAAAAAAAAGTTCTGATGTTGTAATCTAACCTATGTATGTATGAATCAATTTAAAAGTTTAAATCTAATACATTTGTAAGCTTTTAAACTGATACTTCAAGTAGTGTACATTTATGTTCATTTATCTAGAGAAATTTAACAGGCAGTTAATGTAAGACTGTAGTGGTAGTAGACACCACTTCCATATCAAGTTACAATAAATGGGTTTCTATCAACCATCACTACTTATAACACATTAATCACTGAATTCCTCAAATAGAATTAAATAGAAGTCTTTAAAACCAAGCTGCTGTAGTTAACTCTATTACAAGTAAACTTCAATCAGTAAAGTTTAAAGGGGCATGGGAGACTTGATAAAAAGCTGAAGTTCTCACTATTGTTAAAAACTATAGATAATCTAAAGGGATTTTGCTGAAAATTTCAGTCAAATTGATCCACTCTGAAAAGAGATATATGCTTTTAAATTTTAGGCCTAGCCTCGATCATCATACCAAAGTCTGTACAATAAAAAAATATAGTGTGTGAAATAGCTTTATTTAACGTCCGCTTCCACCAAGGTGATATCGCAGACAAGAAAAAAAATATAGTCTTGATTATCCATTTTGTATTTAAACATCAAAGAGCATTGAGCAGCAGATTTGGTTCAAATACAGTAAATATTATAGGCTGGATTATGGTCTGGTAAAGTCTAATTAATAATTCAGATAATATTTCAGGCCTGAAGAAAGACCTACAATAGGCAGAAATTTCTTGATCTAACATCTATAAAAAGATCTAGAGGGCGAGAGAGACAGTGGGGTTATTTTGGGACTAACATATGGTTCAATTCTATTTTATTAATTCGCTTGCACATTAGTGTCTTTATAGTTGGAAGAAACCAGAAGGACCTGGAGAAAATCCACAAGATTGGACAGGTGATCCTACTTCTTGTTACATACAAACTGTGAATTGAAACCACGCCATTTGACTCAATGACAGATATTATGATGTCACATGCTTTGCATTAATTATTTGGCCACCCAACCACCTATTTTAACATACCAGTATGGAGCATTACTATTCGTTATCCAAAAAATGACAGGCACCAAAGGTTTTGTGCCTGACAAAGCCTGAATCTGTGCTCCCTCTGGTACATAAACTTGACAGATTTTTTTCTTCAATCAGTGTTATGATTAATAATATTTTTAATGCATATATACAGAAAGATCCAAGCCACAGAGAATAGTTCATTGATGCCGGACACCTGGTGCTTGACATTTTGTCAGGCAGATCTAAAAATAATTATTTCCCAGCCTGCTTATCAGATTTAAATCAATATACAACTAGGATTCTACAAATTCCATATAATTTATAATATGTGTGAAAATTTGAGTAAACAACTTATTTATGTGTGGGATATTTTTAGCTATTGTTAGATGTTATCATTCAGTTCACACTTGTTATAAATTACATAACAATCATCTTAATGCAAAATGCAGATCATATTTCCAGATTTCTAATTATTAAAACAGCTTAAGAAAAGATAAATAATTCAAGAAAATTTAAGAAAGCTGGATTAGAATAGAATTGATTTTGATGTGGTTTAATATTCAGCAAGAGTATGCTTCATATTATCTAGGTCATTCTGACCTTTACCTATGTTTATATCTATATATTGTATGTGGGTCACAACATTCCATGTTAAATATACCTATGATGTAAAGAAAATGATTCAGAGATATAAACTGGTGTGATTCCTACATGTATTACACAAATCCATGAATTTTTCTTAAATCTTTTTACGTCCTCCTACTCTTATATCAAATTCCAACTGTAAAGAGATCTTTAACATGCACGCGAATGTGTACACCGGACCTCAGTTTTTCATCCCATCTGAATGACTAGACAGCTGCCCTTGTCAGGCCCTCCCTGCAACCCTGGCCATGCTCATCAAAGATATGCTTTTAAATGGAACGAAATAGTGACTTATGACAGTACCATGTCCTGCTTTACTACATGAACCAGGTTAATCAAGACAGGTTAATCAGAGTTTCCGATAACCGGTATTTTCCGGTTTTATACTGGTAAATTTTAACGTGTACCGATAAATTATCTTCCCGGTGGTCCATGGACCGGTAAACAATGATAATGGTAAATCATAAACTTCACCAAAATCAACTGCTATTTTTTTTTTCGATTCGTAACTCGTGTCAAACGTCTCATGCTGACTATGGCTGCCGACACGAGGTGCTATTTATGAGTATGACGGTATATTCCGTCGATGCACAATGAAAGTCGCCATGATCTTCACAATGTGGCGCCAAAGCAGAAAATCTTTCGTACTTTTACTTTACGGAGGTGGTAATACATGTATCAAGCGCAATCGAAATATCGTTATATCTTTGGTAGTTCCCGTGAGTAGTGTACTAGAGGAGGAAAGACGGGTTTACGTTGGCAAAATTTAATATACGTCTCTGCTATGCGAAATTGTTTATCACAGCACCGTTGTTTTTGTCTGTCACCTTTTAGTTTTTATTCATTCGACGATGATAGACAAACGATCAACACAATGATCACGTGACCATTGAAATTGCTTTAAAATAAAATTGTGTTTTGTCATAGCCTTTAATAATATCAACAAAATTTATAAAATAAAGCTTTTGCCAGCATGTAGTAAAGTAAAACAGTATTTAACAAAACTTACACTTACATCGCTGATTCATTGACCTAATTCCAGCGATGTCACGTGTCATCGGTAATCCGTGATTTCATTGGAAAATTATATATTTATTTTAATGACTGTTTCGCCGAGTATTTTCGGTGCTCTGCCAGTGGATTATATTGAACTAAAAACTGGTCTGTGAAACCATCAAATGTATGATCCAATTATTATTTTACTATCTACCTGGAATTCATATGGGAGCGTGAATCAAAGACGTGCGAATCTCGAGATTCACAACACCATCCATGACAAGATCCGCCTGGCTTATTTTCACAATATGTTTCATTTTCACGATATGTTTGAATGAAGTGTTTATTTATTTTAATCATTTACATGATTCACTAGCGGGAAAAAAATTTTTTTTTTACTGGACCGGTATTTTTTTACCTCTACCGGTACGGTGTACCTATAAATTTTGAAGCTAGCGGAAACACTGAGGTTAATACAGCATGCAGTGGGCTATGAAGCAAATTTTGTGGTGAACTGCTTTTTCTAATTACTAGTATTTATAACTAAATAGTAGACATCTAATGTACACTAATCAGTGCCACATTAAAAATTAGTAATACTGTATCTATTAAAATATCTTTCACTGTGATATAATCATACCATGAAGTATGAATCACAAAGTATACTATATCGAACGTTCAGCTATTGTTGCAAATCTATTAATATTATCAAACAGTGCGCTTCCTATAGACACAACAGAATGATCAAATTAGATAATTATATGGATTGCTAGAGCTTCAACTCACACTGGATCACAAATACCAAAAAATCCATAACCTCAAAAACTAATCGAATTTGAATTTTTGAGTACCGGTATTAGTATCAGCAGTCAATTCTATATATTTTTTTTTTGGGGGGGGGGGTGCCTTTCATTTCGAAGATTTAGTCCATGTACATGTACATTTTAACATCAAAATGTCTCTTTTTGTAGCCCTCTATTACATTATGATTATGATGCATGTATTGAATTTAATGAATATTATAAAAGCGTACCTCAATGTTTTCACCTTCTGAATATTCCAGGCGCTGCGAACTATTAGTGGGAGGTAACCTAGCTTGAAGAAACCGAATTCTTTCATCTGCCTTCGAACTGTCAAGAAAACAAAAGTACAGGTATTTATAATACAAAATGTATAGATGAATAAAAGTACAAATATTTATAATACAAAATGTATAGATGAACATTTAATTATGGCCCTCATTGAAAAGTCTGCAGTTGGTCAATGTTTTTCTCCATGTCAGATAAGCTAGAATTTCTCTTGAAAACAGGATAATTTGCAGCAATATCCAATCTAATAGATCAATCTGATTATAATTTTTCAAACTTATGATGCCTGACGGTTAAATTCTCTGAATTACCCAATTGATGTGGCTAACAAACCACATTATACAGTACAAATTACTACAAAGTTAATATAAACTTTTGAGATACGACTACCATGCAAACAAATACATTGGAATACTATCTGATTATACATGTCTTGCTCAAATAATGATGAAATATAAATTATCTATACTGCCATCTTGTATAAATAATGTGTGTGCTGCCTGTACCATTAAGGATGGCATTACATCAGTATTCTAAGACGCATTAAAACACCTGATTAGTTATTAAGAAGAACAAAGTACTCAAAAATAAACTCACTTATGCTCATAACAAATAATAAGTTCATCTTCCAAAACATCCTTTACAATAGCCTACAAAAAGAGAAAATATATGCAAGTAGCCCTTTCATATTAAACAAGATTAGGTACTACAACTATACAACTAATGGAATAGATATATACACATGTCAGGAAGGGGGGGGGGGGGGTATCTCCCATTGACACAAAATAAAGAAGACCACTAATGGTAGGGAGAACTGAACTCGGCATAAAGAAACTGAAAGTATTTTTTAAAAGAATCAAGAAAGTATATTAACTGTAAGGAAGTCTAATAATAGTTGGATTCTACTGTAGGAAGTGTTTAGAAAAATCTGATGTCTTATCACTGTAGGTATTGTTTAGAAAGTCTGACTAGTGGATTATACTTTAAGAATCAAGGAAGTATTATCACTGTACATAGATATTGTTTAAAAAGTCTGACGGTGGATTACATGCATATTTGAAATTATCAATAAACTAATGGAAATTCCCAGCAACACATATAGTTTGGGTACCGTACACAGTTACATGTCCAGATAACCAGCTACAAGCTCACAATCTGGGCTTTCATTGACATAAATCGAGTAGCTATTACAATAAGGGGATGAAACAGCCTGGGATGAAACAGTCCCATCAAAAAATAGGTTGGGATGAAACAGACTGGGGTGAAATGGTTTTGGGTTAAAACAACCAGCACCCATGCCCATAGATACTCAGCTATATTTAACTTCAGAGTTTTTGAATAACCTGTATCAAAAGAACACTCTTGTCATTGCTAGAATTGGGGGGGGGGGGGGGTTACTGGTCTAGACTGTCGTGGTTCGTGCTCTAACTATCCCTAGTGTGAGCATATGTGGCACAATCTCAACTCGGTACTCCGGTTTCCTCCCATAGTATAGGAAAGACCCCTGTGCGTGCGCCAAGACAATGAAAAATATGACAACTGGTCTACGATATCACTGTTGGTCTTGTTGGATCTGGAAGCAGACGTTAAACACTAGTAATAACAAAAACATTGTTAGAATTCAGTTGGAGTTACTGGAATGATCTGTTCTCAGTTCTGTATGTATTTTAAGCTTTAATCTATAAGTTTATCCCTCAGTGTTTTTTCTTGTCTTAAGAGCATTTGGTTTGTCAAAAGGAATTTGATACTGTATGACAACAACTGTAACTTCATAAAATATCCAAATAAATACAAAATAAGTCGTGACCAAGAGAAACTATATCAAACTTACTCTGTTAATTCAATTTGAATTCCTCACAGTCACACGACTGTTTAGTAGAACGCATTCATTCAAACTTATTACGAACTGGTGTTAGAAGTATAACACAATAGGGCCAAGACATTACAAATGACTGTAATAATCCATATTGGGTGGTGGAAATTTGTAAGATAGATGCCGGAGTTAGGCTCCAAAAAACATTAACAATTTTGGAAAATTGATCAACTGATTGGTCAAACTCACAATATTAAATTGCATGACTGTATGGGGATATTATCTTCCCATTGCATACAAAAAACTCGAAGGGTGCATTGATCTCATGTTCAAAATTAAATTGAGTAATCATTACTTATTTGTGCCAGGATTATAGATTATTTCCAATTTTTTCTAGGTAATTCTTCCGAATAAGGCAAAATGAAAGCAGCACACGCCGTTTTGCCGGCCTCATGCACGGCTGAATTTATATCCTAATGTTTACATAATTACATGCATAAATGGTCATAATTATAACAAATAAAGCTTTCTTAACCGATAGATGTAATAAAATTCAAAAAATAACTACGTGAAATAACTTTATACCTTGTAAAATGCCCCGTTAGATCCACAAACTTCAACCACAAGTTCCTCCATTTTGGAATACCCTAAAAGAATTCTGGGAAATGTTATGCGTAGAAGAAGCCACCAGGTTTTTTTTAAAAATAATTATTGATATAGTTAAGGTTGAATCAAAATTTTTATCAAAAAAACATTTTATGTCAAATATTCAATGTATTTGCAAAATATAAAGAGCTACTCGGTGAAATAATTAAAAATCACGCGTTCAATAATTACGAGATTTGGCCTGAAAAACCAATATGGCGACGTACTGAATTCCACGAAATTTGTTTACATTTACGATTTTCAAAATTTATTTTGTGTGTGTAAAAATGCTTTAAGATTCAAAGATGTCTTCTGATAGCGATCAAGATGAATTTTTTGATGCAGAGGATAGTACACCATTCCAGTACGTGAGGACACTTTATTTTGGTAGACGAATTGGTTGTAAACTCAGCCTTGCTCACTTTCACTTGCTGTCAAAATCAAATGACATAGCGATAGCCTATCGCATCACTGTCGTCAGTCAGCAGTGGCTCAGAAAAGTCCCCTTCAGAATCAGTGCTCAACTGACTTGACAAATGAGACTAGAGTGCACTCCGACATAATAATACCAGCGACAATTTTTATTGTTCTTGCCAATTTGAAAGCCTATAGTATGTTGTTATTAAATG
Source organism: Patella depressa (assembly GCA_948474765.1). Classification (NCBI taxonomy): domain Eukaryota; kingdom Metazoa; phylum Mollusca; class Gastropoda; family Patellidae; genus Patella; species Patella depressa. The sequence continues at coordinate 72,452,408 of OX419715.1, read as the reverse complement.
ACTAGTAACTAATTGGTACAGTCTAAGACCCCTTACGCAAATTCAAATAGGTTCAAACGCACAATTGTCAATACACATCATTACAGTTTGTATTAAAATAAGTAATTCTATCACAAATAGTGAAGACTGGACCATTAAAATAGTTACCGAACAGTTTTTCTCTGCATAGCGCTGTTTATGTTGTAGGCCTAATGACGTATTACGCAACTTGCGGCCATGACGGTCGGCCAGTTGAAATTTCGCGTAGGAGATGAGTTTCATCAAATCATATAATTATGCGGTAAGGCCATGACGGTCGGCCAGTTGAAATTTCGCGTAGGAGATGAGTTTCATCAAATCATATAATTATGCGGTAAGGCCTCACCTTTATTTCAATAAGAAGTGATTTATTATATTATATGTTCAGCTGGGTCAGTTTATTTGTAAATTAAGCGAGCTATAGGCCGATAAACTTTTCTTAGTCATTTGACTAAAAAACTTGCGCAAAGGAACTCGGTAGGAAAAACCACTACTGCGACTGGAGTAAGACGGAAGACAGCAGAAGTGGAACCATTTCTATTAAATGACAAGACACACATCTCTAATAAATAATAATATGAGGAAGTCAAGTCCAGGGGGACTGCACCATACACACATACTGTACTGTGTTACACAAAAACAAATATATGGACAAGACATCATACTTAGAATTCACAAACAAACAAACAAAAAATTCGAATAAAGTGAATGAATCCCCGGGGCTAGCCATAAGTATCCACTGCGCTGTACAGTTCCGATCCTGTAGCTGCAGTCTAGATCTGCAAGTCCAAGTCTGATTGTGATGTTCAGAATGATATATAATAATTGATAATAATATGTATTAGGCCTATTACTTGGCAGAATAGTGTGTGCAAATGAATATTAGTACGGACACTAAGGTGCTTTGATATTTTACACAGTATCTGAGTTAGTTGCAATAATTAGCACTGGTATCAGATAAAAAGGTGCTTTAAAAGCCTGTTAGGTTAAGATATTTTATTTGATATTTACTAGAGGAAAAAATTCATGCTTAAAGATACATTATGGGAGATAAGATAAAGAGATGGCAGTTCTCACTATAATAGTTATAAACTAGATAGTGTAAAGATAATTTGCTGAAAATTTCAGTCAAATTGATTCACTATTAGCCGAGAAAAAAGCGTTAGAATTTTCACATAGTCTCGGTCATCATTACTCAAATCATTAATATAAACAGCATAGTCCCGATTATCCACTTGATTGATTTAATTATCAACCGCCATTAAGTGGCATATACGATTTTAATCTGCCAACATCGAAGGCTAGCCTTGACATAAAGAGTTTATTATGGTCTGGATATGTTAATTAAAGGGACAATCCCGATAAGAACAGAATCTCAAAAATTGAAGTCCGAGCATTTATGAAATTTATGGACCAAAACATAGAGGCATGGTGTATTTACCTTGTCTCAAAATTTCAGCTCAAAATATTGAGTCGTTTTGACGTTAACGTCAACACTGCTTATCCGGACACGTAACCCTTTTAAGATTTCGGGTCAATTTTTTCATTGGGTGACCTGCTAATCGATTCTCGTTTCTTGAGAGGTCTATACAGTGAATGACCCATGTACTGTACTTGATAACATAAGGTAAATTTCACCTACATATTATTTTTATAGAAAAAAGTCTGGTTTTATCCCTATACTGTATAATACAACGGTCTCCATTTCCAGATGAAGACTGTCAGGTTTAAGTTATTTACAAGCATATCACAAATATCGGGTTAGTTGGTCAGCCTTAGGTAATGGGTTTTAAGGCATTTTAACACAAAATTAAGAAGTTTTATTCCCCAAAAAGTTATCGGGATTGGGCCTTTAATGTCTAATTGATTATTTAGATAACATCTCAGGCTTAAAGAAAGACTTGTAAAAAGCAGATTTTGCTCTTGCATAATGCTATTTTAATTATATTTTCTTTTTTAATAGATCACTTCTAGCAGTTCCATCACCAAGATTTACTGCAAGTTCAGAAACAGTGAGTATTTCACTTAAAGTTTACTACATACACTGTAGCTATGAAAAAGTTTCATAGCCATAACTTTTTATTTGACTCGTACGAATGACTGAATATGAATTGCTGATATAGTTTGAAGTAGCCCTAGTACATTTATGTGACATAAACCTTGAAAGTACCTTGTCTGTGGAGAAAGAAATCAAGAGTTGAAAACTGTAAGATATTGACTCTAAGAAGATTATTCAATAATCCCAAACCCATTAATGTCCAATAATCTCAAGCCCATTAAAGTCACAGTTTTGTACTATTACATCAATCTAATTAAAACACAGATCTTATTTCGTTTCGTTTTTTATACTTCAAAATTTCGTTTCACATGTACTTCTCCTTATTACACTTGGATCTGGAAGAGTTGTTATGTAACTCGCGTTCTGGATGATGTGAGGGATTAGCCAATGAAACAGTCTGTTACGAAGAGGTTTTGGCATGAAGTGCACAGAACTGTAACCCACTAGAAACATCAATGCTGATTGGTTGATAAAATGTTGGACGTTATACTTATGTCAAAAGAAGCATGAATGACCTCTGACGCACCCCTCCACTACAACTGGTCAGATCTTTATGTAGTAATAGTATATTCCATCGAAAATATGAAAAAACAAAACGAAATATAGATCTTTATATTATCTGTAATCATATTGCTATTACACATAGCTTAAATATTTAGATTAGATTATGAATAATATCAGATTTAGACTAAAATGTTTTAATTTTCATGGTATTAGAATTTGTACATAATATGCTTTTCTCTTTATGTTCTAGTTAAGTGATTTTGAAGAGGAAGAAAAAAGAATATTGGAGTTAAAGAAGAGGGCTGAAGAGCGGTAAGCTTGATAACAATTTTGATTTTGAAGCCGTATTTGTTAATTTTATTTTGTGTGCTGTGGAATAAAGATTTGATAATAATGAATTAAATAAACAATTGCAATAAAAACACCACGTTTTTATAAACAATGTTTTACTTTATTTGAAAGTGGATTGAAGAACAGGCTAGGGGAATTACTCACAGACAATAAAAATAGTTTTGTAATCAGGAGAGTTTCCTAGGAAAATCTTTATTTTAAGCTGAAAAAGAATCCAGATTAATAGCATTACCACTATATTCTTATCCTTGTCTTAAGTGCTTCATTTTCATACTTTTTCATACAGAAGAAAGAAAGAAGATGAGGATCTGGAGAGGAGATTATCAATCTTACGAAAGAAAAAAGCCGCTGAGTTTGAGGTGAGAAGACTTACATAGTCATACTAGCATTTGTAACATTAATACATAAGATATATTCAAATTTAAGAATATACTATTGCATTCCATAACATGGACAAAGGTTGTGGTAGCTAGGGGTCCAACATAGGGACTTCTCTTTGTTTCATCCACAAAGCGTGTTCGACTACAAAATGTTGGGATATAAGAGTTAAAAGTTTGTGTACAAGCACCTGCCAGCTCCCCCCCCCCCTTCAACTTGTTCCTTCTCAATAAGATTACCATTTTGTATATTGACTTGTCAAGTTTTAAATTTTTAAAAAATTATTTTAGGACACAGTTGAAAGTGTTTGTGAAGATGAAATACGAAGAAGAAAGCTGTTTGAAATGAGACAATTGATTGGTACAGAAAGTACACCAGTAAAAACAACTGAGACATCAATATCTGTGGAAGAATCTACGGATGACAGTTCTATTTCTGAAAACAGAAATGACTGCAATACACCGGGCACAAAATCACACACCATTGAGAAAATGGAAAACAATTGGGGGGACTGTGATGAATATTTATTACGTTTGCGACGAAAACGATCAGGTTCGTTCGGAGATCTACCACGGGACACATCGCAATTGGTTTTGGACACGAGTAGTGTTTGCGAAGTTAGTAGGGGCAATATAGAGACAAATATTAGTGAATTTCATCCTGAAAAGGGTAAATTAGACAAATCACTATCGTTTGATCTGGATAATATATCAACATCGGCTGAAGTTGTCGTTGATGATATTATTAAAGAGGAACAGATTGCTAATAATGAACCAGATATTGTGCAAAGCACAAAAACGAGAACACCGCCTACATCGTTTATAAAACCAGTAGCTCCCCCTAGAAGAAAACGAAGAAGTAATGACGATTCTGTAAGTAATTGGTGTAAACAACAGTGATTTGTAGTATTGTTATTGTTTTTTTAAAACAATATTTTATTCATTAAATTTACAGAAATTATATAATAAATACTGTATATGATAACCAGCTTTATCAGCTTATATACAACTGCTTCTCAAAATGATCTGATTATTTAGGTGACAAATGCATTGTACATGTATTCAGGCTGATTATTTAGGTGACACATGCATTGTAAATGTATTCAGGTTGCATTTATTAACAAATTTTGTTCAAATTTCAGCATGATCAATCATTTCAGATCTCCATTTTTTTTTAACTTAGTAGTAAGTGCCCTAGCAGGTTGTGGGAGTATATTTGTGATTTCTTTTGTGATTCTCTAGGATAGTATTTCATCCATGTCAGAAATCATGAACCCTGGATTACCTCCCCCTACTCCAAGCACTTCAACTAAACAGTCACATGATCCAGCAGCATCTCTTGATATAGACAGTGTGATTGGTGGAACAAGACATATAACATCAGAGGTAAAATTACAATCTGTGGCAAAAAATCAATCACACAACTTATGTTTAAAAAAATTATAATCATAAGGCATAGAGAAACGCAAATGTATTGCCCATTGCAGGTTTTCACCTAACACTGAAAATCTGGAAATCTTAGCTTTTAGATAAATATTATTGAGAATGAAAATATTATTATGAAATTTGCCTCGTTGCTATGGAAAATATCAATGATAGATAATTCAGAAATCTCAGCTTTTAGACAAATATTGATATTATTGAGTATGAAAATTTTATTTTGGAATTTGCCTCGTTGCTACGGAAAATATCAACGATACATGTGTAGATAGTCCTGAAATCATAGCTTTTAGATTAATAGTATTGAAATTGAATTATGTTTATGGAATTTACCCTGTTGCTATGGAAAATATCAACGATAGATAATCGATTAGCTTTGTTGAAACAAATTAAAAACACAGCATTTATGTTTATGTTGTCAACAGAGGATATAGAATGCTGTGAGTTTTTTTAATTATCATATGGATTCCTTGGACATCGAATCGATTTTTTTATGTATATAATTATTGTCTGAATTAATTTCCTCATTTTCATCAGTTTGGAGATGATAATATACACATCTTTTCTGTCATGAATTTTAGGAAGCAGAGTTGGATGCCAAGCATTTGGATCCTGATGTTGAGTCACTGGACATGCATATCTTCTCATTTGAAGAAGTGACAGATGATGAATTATTAGGGGGAAGTGATACAGAATCTGGTCGTAAAAAGTCATTACGTCCAACCATGAGACCGAAGAAGAAGAGTGTAGATCAGTCATTGTCTCCTAGCACATCAACATGTCGTCCAAGGTCTAATTCTGGAAGATCTTTGACAGATCAGGTAAAATAATAATAATTGTTATCTATGTCAATCCAACATATCAACGTGAGCTTAAATTGTAGTTGAGAATGTTTAAGACAATGGAATCAGAAGGTCTCACATACCAGCAAGAGTAATAGTCCTGGCCACAAGCTTCAAATGGTACTATTTTAATATTATGCTACCATAATTAACATTAACTATACTTACTATAGAGGTCAAAATGAAGAACTTTTGTTAGTAATCAATACACTTAACACATTATAAACATATGAATGTAGCTATGATTAAGATTTAAAAGTAAAAACAATGCTATGATTACGGGAAAGAAACAATGCAAAGATGCTGGTCGTCTGCCATATGACTTCTAAGCTACAAGTTTCGGTATGTTAAGTTCAGCATGACACTTAACTCTTGATAGTGTAGTCATTGCTTGTGTGCTTTATGAAACCACTGTAATTGTCCCCCGCCTTTCGAAGAAAGCAGGGGACTATTAAAATGGGTTCGTCTGTCTGTCTGTCTGTCTGTCTGTCTGTCTGTCTGTCTGTCCGTCACACTTTTTGGGACACAATAACTCTCTTCCTAATTGAGCTAGAATGCTCAAACTTGGTGTATGTGTTTATTAGGTCAATGCCTTGATGGAGTTTGAAGATGAACATTTTCCGCTTAGGGTAAGCAGAGATAAGCAATTTGATTGGTTGATGCTTTGGGACACGATAACTCTCTTCCTAATTGGGCTAGAATGTTCAAACTTGGTGTATGTGTTTATTAGGTCAATGCCTTGATGGAGTTCGAAGATGAGCATTTTCCGCTTAGGGTAAGCAGAGATAAGCAATTTGATTGGTTGATGCTTTGGGACACGATAACTTTTAATTGAGCTAGAATGTTCAAACTTGGTGTATGTGTTTATTAGGTCAATGCCTTGATGGAGTTCGAAGATGAGCATTTTCCGCTTAGGGTAAGCAGAGATAAGCAATTTGATTGGTTGATACTTTGGGACACGATAACTCTCTTCCTAATTGAGCTAGAATGTTCAAACTTAGAGTATGTGTTGATTAGGTCAATGCCTTGATGGAGTTCGAAGATGAGCATTTTCCGCTAAGGGTAAGCAGAGATAAGCAATTTGATTGGTTGATGCTTTGGGACACGATAACTTTAGTTCTAATTAAGTGAGATTGATGAAACTTGGTGTATAGTTTCATTACATTAATACCTTGACTAAGTTTGATAATGAGCATTTTCTGCTCAGGGTAAGCAGAGCGATACACAATTTGATTGGTCGAGACTTTGGAACACAATAACTCTCCTTCTTATTGAGTTAAAATGTTCAAACTTGGTGTATATGCGTATTAGGTAAATGCCTTGATGGAGTTCGAAGATGAGCATTTTCTGCTTAGGGTAAGCAGAGATAAGCAATTTGATTGGTTAATGCTTTAGGATACGATAACTTTAGTTCTAATTAAGTGAGAGTGATGAAACTTGGTGTATAGTTTCATTACAGTAATACCTTGACTAAGTTCGATAATGAGCATTTTCTGCAGAGCGATACGCAATTTGATTGGTCGAGACTTTGGAACACAATAACTCTCCTTCTTATTGAGTTAAAATGTTCAAACTTGGTGTATATGCTTATTAGGTCAATGCCTTGATGTAGTTCGAAGATGAGCATTTTCCGCTTAGGGTAAGCAGATATAAGCAATTTGATTGGTTGATGCTTTCGGACACGATAACTTTAGTTCTAATTAAGTGATAGTGATGAAACTTGGTGTATAGTTTCATTACAGTAATACCTTGACTAAGTTCGATAATGAGCATTTTCTGCTCAGGGTAAGCAGAGTGATACGCAATTTGATTGGTCGAGACCTTGGAACACAATAACTCTCCTTCTAATTGAGTTAAAATGTTCAAACTTGGTGTATATGCTTATTATGTCAATGCCTTGATGGAGTTCGAAGATGAGCATTTTCCGCTTAGGGTAAGCAGAGATAAGCAATTTGATTGGTTGATGCTTTGACACACGATAACTTTAGTTCTAATTAAGTGAGAGTGATGAAACTTGGTGTATAGTTTCATTACAGTAATACCTTGACTAAGATCGATAATGAGCATTTTCTGCTCAGGGTAAGCAGAGCGATAAGCAATTTGATTTGCCGAGACTTTGGAACACAATAACTCTCCTTCGAATTGCATTAAAATGTTCAAAATTGGCATGTATGCTTATTAGGTCAATGCCTTGATGGAGTTCGAAGATGAGCATTTTCTTCTTAGGGTAGGCAGAGATAAGCAATTTGATTGGTTGATACTTTGGGACAAGATAACTTAGGTTCATCTTGATTGATGATTTTTATGCCAATACAATGACTGCATTCTCATTCAGTAATGGATTCGACAGTAACAGTGGAAAGAAACAATTGACTCAGACACGAGGGCCCTTTCCCTTGGCCAGAGGGGCCCTTTCGTCAAGCGTGGGGGCCCTTTTGTCTGCCTTTAGGGTCCCCCTAACTAGGGTACATTTTCATTTTTCTCGTCGGTTTTAGCATTTTTCTTTATAAAACACTTTTGGATGGCACTTCGTGTACAGTTTGATTGCTCGATACTTTTGAAAAAAATAAATGTGCGATTAATTAATATGTGTCATCTATTTATTTTGGGATTTCGGCGGGGGACATCAGCCTCACTGTTGGCTTGTTGTACTTGCTAGAGCTGTAATGTATTTTGTTATTTAGGATATAAATGTTTAATTGGATTATTTTATTTTGTAGGAAATTTTGGATTCTGTGATGATATTAGATCTAGATACTGGAGATAAAATACCATTAAGTGTTGCTGAAGAAAAAATACCAGCTACTTTAAATCCATTGGCATTACATATAATGAAACTTGCTAAAGAATTTCAGACTGATAAGTAAGTATACATACATTGTTGGTTGGTTTTAATGTTTGCTTGAGTATATTGTGGCTATCTACATGTTGGGCCTTTATTTTTCAGTTCATCAAGGCCTGTGTTGTCATTTTGTAGTTAATAGGTAGCTAGATATGAATATGATGATATATCTGGTGGGATAAAATGGGGTTTTGTGTCCTGCTTTATGCACCAACTGTGCTAATGAAGATGATTATACACCATGATGAAGTACGCTACAGCCTACTCTTATTTCAAATTCCAACTGTTAAGGGTTCTTTTACATGCACACTAATCATTCATCTCATCCGAATGATAAGATGCAATTTCTTGCTAGTCCTCCGTCTTGAACAACTGACAAAGGTAAACCTCGGAAAATGATGAGAAACCTGCTCCAATCTCCAATCAGCATGGTGTTGGGATTTAAATATTGGTCAACGTGTTACCCCGAGTTTGACAGTGAATGAGCTGCTTAACCCTGACTGACAATCAATATATGTGGGAATTTTCCTGTATTTTTTCAGTCAGTCTATAGTAACCGGTATGGAATCAGATGAAGAAGATACACGATCTGAAAAGGGAACCCTAGGTACATCTGGTCTTAAAGCCAAAGCAAAAGCGTAAGTATAAATTGTGATGAGACGGTTTTGTGAGTAGACTTTGTTACAGTAACAATGTAAAACATAAAGTTTCAGACAACTAAAGATGTACTCAGGCTGATTATTTAATATTTAATTAAGAAAACAAAATCAAAATACCAAAGCCAGATTATGTCCCAGCTTAGATTTTAAAAAAGGCCTATCATTAAATTTTCAAAGGCTTATTGCAATTGCGAACAGCATAGATTGGTGAAACTTCAATTCCACATATTTCTGTAAATATTAAGCAAAATTGAACCAGTAATGGACTGATATTTCTATTGTACTTTGCAAATGATTCCTATTGCTTAAAATGGCGTATGGTGACTTTGATGTAATTAAATTTCGGCTTAACTGTCTGATTATATTGCATCATTGAAATTAGGTCTATCAGTGAAGGTCAAAATCTGAACCATTCAAATTAATGAAATAACACTATAAACCGCAGATTGCCTCGTTCGGCATTTCTGTCCAAACGAGGTAAAACAAATGCCTCGTTGTCTGGAGTTCCAAAACGAGGTTTTTTAAATTGCCCTGTTTTTGGAACGAGGTATTTTGTTCAGAACGAGGCTTGGTAAAAATGTAAAACTATTGCAGACACATAGCTACCTGATTAATTTATTGGCCCCAATAAATTGTCACAACACCTATAACTGATTGGGCCAATAAATCAATCAAGGTAGCTGATGTTGCTTTACACCTACATCTATGGCGTGTATTCTTGTCTTGTCTATTTCTGTGATTATAATATCATAGTTTGGACTGGTTTTATTTTCGTATTAAATAACATAAATTTTAATTTTACAAATTCGCTGATAGAAAATACTGCTAATAACTATCTTGAAAAAAACACGTTTAGTAAACGAGGCATTTTTACCAAGCCTCGTTCTGAACAAAATACCTCGTTCCAAAAACAGGGTAATTTAAAAAACCTTGTTTTGGAACTCCAGACAACGAGGCATTTGTTTTACCTCGTTTGGACAGAAATGCCAAACGAGGCAATCTGCGGTTTATAGTGTAAACCTGTAACTACAATTAAAGATTTTATGAGAATTTGATAATTCAACATTTCAAATATTGAATACATTGTTGTGATGTGATGTTATGTGTCATAAAAGAATTTCCACTGTAAAGATAAAAATCTTTTTTTCCAGAATTAAATTGAAGAAGTTTTTAGGAAGAAAAATGGGTAGAACAGTTAAAAAAGTTAAAAGTGCAGCTGATACTGGTAAATTTTGTATAATTTGTTTACATCATTTTAGAGCTGGGCGATATTTCGGTATTTCGATATAAAACCGTCACAGAAATAAAAACCGTGAAAAATACCGTCTTCAGAAAAATATCGAAAAACCGAACATACCGCGATATATCGCGGTTTTGATTTTCCTGGATAATATTTAACATAATATTGAACAAAATGTTTTCTTTTTATACGCCCACATTTTCATGTGGACGTATTATGTCGTCGCCCCTGTCCGTCCGGACGTCCGTCCGTCCGTCCACAATTTGTTTGTGGACTCTCTACAGGTCACAATTCTTATCCGATTTTGACGAAACTTGAAATATAGGTTTATCCCCAAAAGATCTCGGCTGCTTTCGATATTGGCATGTATCGGATCAAAACTTCATGGATTATGGCCCCTGATTGTACGAAAAATCACGTTTTTAGCTTGTGGACCCTATAGAGGTCACAATTTTGAACCGATTTTGATGAAACTTGACATGCATGTTTGTAACCCAAAGATCTTGGTTCCTTTCGATATTTGCGACTATCGGAATGTAATTTCCTGAATTATGGCCCCTGATTGTCCGAAAAATCACCCTTTTTAGCTTGTGGTCCCTCTGGAGGTCACAATTATTATCCGATTTAAAAAACCGTTTGATTGTATCACCGTTACACCCTAAGGAAGGTTGAGTTCGAATTTCGGGAAAATCGGACCACAATTGACATATAAAATGGCCGCCGTTTGTACGCGAATACTGTTAAAAAATGGTATATCAAGGTTGTGGACCCTGTGGAGGTCACAATTTTAATTCGATTTTGATGAAACTTGAAATTCATGTTTATAACCCAAAGATCTTGGTTCCTTTCTATGTTTGCGCATATCGGATCGTAACTTCCTGAATTATGGCCCCTGTTTATACGCAAAATCGCCTTTTTTTTAGCTAGTGGTCCCTCTGGCGGTCACAATTACTATCCGATTTAAAAAAACGTTTGATTATATTACCATTACACCGTAAGGAAGGTTAAGTTCGAAGTTCAGGAAAATCGGACCAAAATTGCCATACAAAATGGCCGCCGTTTGTACGCGAATACTGTTAAAAAATGGTATATCAAGGTTGTGGACCCTGTAAAGGTCACAATTTTAATTCGATTTTGATGAAACTTGAAATTCATGGTTATAACCCAAAGATCTTGGTTCTTTTCGATATTTGCGCATATCGGATCGTAACTTCCTGAATTATGGCCCCTGGTTATACGCAAAATTCCCCTTTCTTTAGCTTGTGGTTCCTCTGGAGGTCACAATTATTATCCGATTTAAAAAAACGTTTGATTATATCACCGTTACACCGTAAGGAAGGCTGAGTATGAATTTCGGGAAAATCGGACAAAAAATTGACAGACAAAATGGCCGCCGTTTGTACGCGAATACTGTTAAAAAAAATGGTATATCATGGTTGTGGACCCTGTATAGGTCACAATTTTAATTCGATTTTGATGAGGAAGGTTGAGTTCTAATTTTCGTGAAAATCGTACCAAAATTGCCGGACGAAATGGTCGCTGTTTGTACGCGAATAGTGTAAAAATATGGTATATCATGGTTGTGGACTCTCTACAGGTCACAATTCTTATCCGATTTTGATGAAAAGTCACATTTCTAGGTTGTGTACCGTCACACCATAATCATTGTCGGCTTCGAATTTCATGAATATCAGACTGGAACTGACCAACTAAATGGCTGCTCCCAATACAGTATGAAATACAGGACTTAATGATGTAGGAAAAATCACTTTCGGTATTGCTTGTTCTCTATCCATCTCTCGAAAATGTGGGCGTATCCTGCCTGGCAGTGCAAGCCTATCTTTTATGTTATTTGCTATATTTTATTGCTTAAACATGAAAAAATACTGCTATATACTCCCGAGTATTCATTCCACAAAGTTTGCAAATGCCGATACGAAGCTTGTTTACGTCACGTGACTTCTCGCTCACCTTTCCACCCGTTAGAATTATCCCCGTTTCTCACTGATCAATTTTTATACACCTTGACGAATTGTGTAGACCGATACTTTGATTTTCGAAAGAGATAACTGATTTTAAGATTGAATTAAATTTTATTAAAGCAGAAATATAAATAATGCCAATTACATTGAGAGTTCCGGTAGACTGATTATCATTCAGTGTCATGCCAATGGAGGTCGTGATCCGGGAAAAAATATTTGACGAAATCAATGGTCACTTTTTGGCATAGTACTTATATATGTTTTTATAGTTTAATTTAGTATCCTTGTGTTGTTTAATTATGCATTTTCAAGAAGGTATACTCTTGAATGGGAAAGAAAGAGTTTGTACGGGTAAACAAAGTCCAATCGTACCCGTAACAACTATAAAAATATGCATCGCCGAAAGAACACAAACTTTGTTTTATGTTGTTTGGGCCTCTTTCATTCGAAATATTTTTAATTTTAATAAAATATAATTGATATTTTGAATATCAAAATTGTAATAAACAACAACTTTAGCAAGTTTTCATGGCTATCTAAGATCTATGTTTGAACCAGCTCGAATTATTGTTTTGTTAATTTGAAATTGGTATTGTATGCTAAAAATAATATTGATTAGAAACAATGATATTCAGGGGTATTTCCAACTTTTTATGCATGTATATTTACATTTAAAAAGTTATAAACTGAAAATATTGGCATTTTATAAAATATAATATTGAGGGGTATTTCCAACTTTTTATGGATGTTTATATACATTTAAAAAGTGATAAACTGAACGTATTGACCTTTTATAAAATATCGCGATATAGTGATTATATCGCGATATTTTTTGAAAATATCGCGATATCTGTTTCTAGGTATATATCGCCCAGCTCTACATCATTTATAGTTTTATTTATGAAGTAGATAGGCCAATGGTTTGGAGAGCTGTTAATATATTTTTACAACCTGTTTGTTAAAATCACTCATACTATTAAACCAATAATAATTTTGAGATTGTTGTAGACCGGTTAACTAGGTGTATATTTGAAACACAAATGGTAAGGAAATTAATTAGTAATAAACTAGTAATGCCTGGAGACTAAAAGTTATCCAAAGCTCCACTCTTCCTGTTGTAGTCATACTTAATTTGAAGATAACATGCAGCTTTAATACTTGAAAATATTACAATTCCTCTAAAGAATCATATCTTGTATCAAATAATATGATTGTTTTGATATTTTCAGTTTTACATGGAGAAGAACAAAGTATAGAAAAGGAAGTGTCATTTGATGGAAAAATATTTAAGGTAAAAAATTTTTATTGTATACTCAGTTCTTTTAAACATAGTGTCTCTAACTCAATATCATCCAAAATCTTCAACATTGAAATCACGAATTATTGGTCAATTAAATCAACATTGATGTTGTGATCTTATTGGAAAAAGATGGGCTTCTGATATCCAATATTTAAGACAAAATAAATATTTTACCATTGGTACACGAATCGTGTACCATAATGCGTTTTAGCCCAGTTCTAGCAAGAGACTCAGGGAACGAGGCTAGACACACTGCGCCAAATCAATTTGCATTCGATTGAAACTGCTGGCTTAACTTGCCGAACATAACTGATTTGAAATTAGAGTAAACATGGAAACCATTGAATGTAAATCAGTTTATATACATTCATATTACGACAGTATTATATGCGTTGCGACCCACTTGTTTCAATTTCTAGGTCCCAAATGTTAGCGATTTAGCTCCTTTAACTTAGAGGGTTTTTGAAATTTCTACTTTTGAATGCTATTGAAAATCATTGTCACTTGTCAATTATTCTTTTTGAAACTTGATGTCAGAAATTGTTCAACTCGTTATATGCCATGTTAATGTCTTTATTACTAGAAATTATGATAGCATTTGGGCAACAGATCTTTTATTTAAGTTATACTAAATTGTTTTTAACTTATTTTGACTCTACAGATCAAATCATCTGGTAATAATAAAGGTCCACATGATTTTACACAGTTACAGATGTTACAAGATATGAGTGGAGAACATGTTGTACGTATTTTATATCTAAATTATTATCGAATTATAAACTGGCATGACCAGGATTTTGTACCAACCAAGATCTCAGTGTTGGTTGAGAAAATTCCTCCATATAACCATGGGGGGAGGGGGGAGGGGGGAAGAGTGTCTAGTCATTTGGATGTTGTGGAAAAATCTGAAGTCCCCTGTAGATCATTAGCAGAACAATCAAAATTTCCCTAAGGGAACACTTTATGGTATATGTAAGACATCACATCCTTTTTAAGCCCCCTTGCACCCATCTTGTTATTCTACTGAACTCCTTTTATTCAATTATTTGTGAAGTATAATAGGATATCATTTTTTATGAAATATTTTACATTTTAAAGAATAATCATTTCCTTTTGTTTCAGGGTGCTATATGGACAATGAAATTTTCACCTTGTGGCCGTTTATTGGTAAGACTAAGCATATTCCTCAAATATATTTAGTAGCTTTCTCTCAATAGTCTAGTTTAAAACAAAGGTTGATGAGGTAGGTTCGAGACTCTGGAACATGATAACTTTGGTTCTAATTGAGTGAGAGCAATGAAACTCTGAGTATAGATTCATTATATCGATACCTTGACTAAGTTCGGGAATAAGAATTTTCTATGTAGACTAAGTATTGATAAGAAATTTGATTGCTTTTAATTTAGGTAGAATGTTTAAACTTTATGTAGTTGTTCATTAGGTGAGTTCAATAATTAACATTTCCCTCTAAAGCTGGGCAGAGCTAAGCAATTTCATTGGTTGATGTTTTGGGACAAGATCACTGATGAAGAGTGATGAAACATAGTGCATAGTTTCACTACCGGGTACTTCAAAACCTAGACTGAGTTCTATAGTGAACATTTTATGCTTAAACTAAGTATAGATAATACTTGTGAAAAAGATAAATGTGCAATTGATTAATATGTGTAATCTATTTACACTGTTGGCTTGGGTTTTTTTTTAGGCAACAGGAGGTCAAGACAGTGTTTTACGGATATGGGTTTTGAAATCAGCTTATTCTCATTTTGATGATTTACGGCAGAAATATTCCGATGGTAAGTAGTGCAGGCTTTAATATTCTGATGGTCAGTCCTTCAGTCTTTTAATATTACATTGTTCATGAGACGAAAGTTGGTGCTCTAAAAGCTCAAGTTCTCATCCATGTGTATGTTCCTGTGACAAATATGCCTATTGCTATGAGTGTATGTTTTGTGGCTTGGCAACCAGTTCTTTAGTATATAATTATCTATTGTTGAAAAGAACTAAATTTTAACTGATTGAATTTTGTTTGTTTCTGTTTCAGTAAAAGTATCACCAGCTCAATCACATGAAAGTCTCAATTCCACCACTTCCGATGCTTCATTTAAGGAAACTAATGTAAGTCTTTGTATGATTTTTTCGGTGTTTTTGTGATTGCAATAATTTAATATACACTTATCTGGGTTTTTGAGCTAAAGGGGCAGAACAGGTTGCCGATTTTTTACAATTTTCAGATATAAATGTTGGATGTAGTTCTTTAATATTTTAACCTTAATAATGATTGTTTTATTCTATGTTTTAGGGAGCCAGTTTTGAACCTGAAAATACAAATGCACCATTTAAAAAGAAGCCATTTTGCTCATATAGAGGTCATTCAGCTGACCTTTTAGATATATCCTGGTCAAAGGTCAGTAATATTATTGTTAATGTATAATAACAGCATTAAATGCTTTTTGATGCATTTATTTAGAAAAGAAACTTTACACCTGAAAATCATAGTGCATGATAAAATATGTTGATTGGGTATGCCATTAATATGAAAGTAAAACCCCATATCTTGTCCGAGTGGACGTTAAACCCCATTTCTCTCTCTCCCATTTCTTGTCTATGTTATATATTTTATACATCATTTGAATTCTCAAAACGTTGGATAAATTAGATGCTTATTTACACTTCATTGAAATAATTTGTTCATTAAATTTGTTATATTTCAGAATTATTTTATTTTATCTTCCTCAATGGATAAAACAGTTCGATTATGGCATATTTCACGTCGAGAATGTTTGTGTACATTTCAACATATTGATTTTGTGACAGCTATTGTGTTTCATCCTAAGGTAAGATGAATAATCATATCACCTTTGCACATGGTCGTTACACCTGCATGTCATTTGGCCATCTAATCTGTAATGGATATTTAGAATTTTAAGTATAAAGAATTTTCATATCACAGTGGCCCTTACCTAACTGAAAGGTTGCAAGTTGAAAACTTTTCAAAAAATGTGACTAAAGAAATCTATTTATTTCTTATTGTGAATGTATTTCCTTAACAAGGTTCTCCAAGTTTCACTTTGTACCCTGTATTCCAATTTGGGCTTATGTGCTGGTCAGGTCACATTTTTTCTCCAATTTTGATGATACTTAAAATATATGTTCATATCCCAAAGATTTTCGTTCCTTTTGATATGGATGCATCCATATTGTACAAAAATAGCGTTTTTAGCTTGTTCTCTGTTCATCTCTTGCTAAATGTGGATATATCTTGCATGGCAACCACTTGTGTTCTAATGTATATGACTATACCACGTTTTCTATCTTTTATAGGATGATCGTTATTTCCTCAGTGGATCATTAGATGGTAAATTACGATTATGGAATATACCAGATAAAAAGGTGACTTTATGGAGTGAGGTTAGAGGCTCATCTAATCTTATTACCACAGCTAATTTTTGTCAAAATGGAAAATTTGCTGTTGTAGGAACATATGATGGAAAATGTATATTTTACAATACAGAGGTGAGTTGTTAATTTATTTTAATAAGTATAATAGAATGATTTGATGCAATTACAATTAAGTTGAATTTGAAATTAAGTTTCTGATTATTCAAATTTTGGGATTATGCTCTGTTTTTAGAAATTTGACATTATTATGACTACAGGTTTACATTTTCAAATTTTGTGTCCCATTCGCTAACATTTAATGTACTATATATTAATAATTTTTGTTCACAGCATAATGAAGATTGTTTATTTTTTCAGCAATTAAAATATTTTACTCAGATTCATGTACGATCAACTAGGGGTAAAAATGCTAAGGGTAGAAAAATAACGGGTATAGAATCTCTACAAATGGAAGATAAGGTAAGATAACTACTATCTCCACTATATATGTTTTCTTAATGGCTTTCCATAAAAGATAATGTTTTGGTTTATTAATACTGTTCAAATAACTATGATCATATACTTGCTCTTATTTCAGTACAAAATAACTCTGTGATTATACTCTCTGATTAAAATACAGATCTATGTTTCTTTTTGTTTTTTTATACTTTTGATGTTCCACACTGCATGAAGTTCTGATTAGTTGTACTATGTGGGGTCATAGGAGCTACTTTTGACCCTATGACATCAGCAGACTGTGATTAACCAACCTTTCTAAAGAGATTTTAACAGTTCTGTAACAGGACGTTTCATTGGCTAATTCTTCACATCAACTAGAATGCCAGTTACATAACAACTCTTCCAGATCCTAGTGTTGTGAAGACAAGTAAAACAAAATTTTGAACTAAAACAAAATGAAAACAAAATAAGAATTTGTCTTTTAATCAGATTGGTGATAATAATTCTTCCCAATTTTTCAACACAATAGAAAAATGATATCTACTTGTGCTCCTCGTGTGATATGCTTGTAGAACATTGAGTCTCATTGCGATGGTGGAAACTACACAAAAGCCGTAGGATTGACCTTCAGAGTTTGACATTTTTTGTAGCTAATATTATAAAAGCAATGAGAGGATATGTAGCACTCAAAAATACTTATTGATGACATTATTTGATAGTGATTATTCTTTCTTTCTTCAGTTACTAGTGACATCGAATGATTCTCGTATAAGAATGTATGATTTAAGAGATTTAACATTATCATGTAAATATAAAGGAAGTACTAATAACAGTAGTCAGATTAAAGCTAATTTAAGGTAAGAATTATTCATGTGTCTTTACTAAACTATAGTACTTATGATTGTTTTCCAGTTGAGATTAATTTAAATTTGTTCAATTCAATTACAGATGAGCTTTTTATGTGGAGTTTGATGTTCTGTCGAACATTAAATTAATATAAAATTTATATCTATCATCAAACTTATTTGCTTGAATCTTACACATAAATAAATATCTTGAAGAAAAGATAGGTATGGGTAAGCCGGTAAATATCAATTTATATCAAAAATTAAATTTCTCTTTTTCAATCACTGTGGTACCATCTTTATCATTCTATTATGATCAGTTATCTTATCTTGTTTAACTCTATTTTCAGTCCAACAGAGAAGTATATAGTCTGTGGATCAGAAGATCATTTTATTTATATATGGAAAGTCCACCATGATTACACCAAGTTTTCATCGGCTAGAAGAGATAGAAATGATTATTGGGAAGCTATCAAAGGTAAACATATAGAAGAATATATGTGTAAACTTCCCAGCTGAATTTCCATATTTGGAAATGCCTAAACACAGCATCAAATTTTTATAAATTTTGTAAAACATGTTGTTCAGTAAACAATTACTATTATATTTAGAGTCAAATATGAGTTCTTTTGTCACTCAAGTCTGTTATTTGTAATTTTTATTTTTAATTTAATTTCAGTTCATAATGCAGTAGTAACTGCAGCCATCTTTGTTCCCAATCCTGCATTGTTTTATAAATCCGAGGACAAGTCTGATCAGACAGCAGGTTTTTCCGGTGGAGAACAAGGGGAGATAATTATATCTGCTGATTTTACAGGAGCTATAAAGGTCATAGCTAATAAACCAAGAAGCTGAAACAGATTTGATTTTATATTATAGACATTATTTATACATGTATAGGCTTTATTTACTGCTGAATCAATATACCAATGCCATGCACAATGCAGACAATTAAATGTGATGTAGTCTCATAGTCAATGTCTGGGATCCTACGACCAAAGGCCGACATTAACAGTGGCAGCCCACATAAGCCACCAGCTTGAGGATCTCACTCAACAAATATACTGCTATATACATTGCCATTAAGTGTGGGATCCTACCTCGAATCAACGGAGCTGAGCCAGGTTGTGAATGACATTAATATTGCATGCATTGTCTGTGAGTGATTTGGGCTATATTGTAACTTATCAATGAATTCCATGACAAAAAATTGTCTATCTTATTTAACTTAATTGTACATAATATATGTTGAAATATTCAGGTTGATACTGAGCTATAGAAGACATATATCGAAGCTTTTGGTGTAAAACATGAGGGGAGTGAACACACTTCTCCTCTTAAACTCCATCAAGATATTATTACCACTGCCCCTTGCCATTGTCTTTGAAAAAATTACATTATGCATCTTATATGGAAAACAAATGAAGCTTCCTTTTTATTTTGGTATTCACTTTAAAATTATTATCGTTTTTCTGGCAAATATTTTGAGGTATTATAATATTCTACACTGGGTGTATGTAAATGAAATTTGAAAAATGTTCAAAATGTCCAAAATCTTATTATGGCAGCTACAATTTCAAGTGTACATGTAAATGATATTTAATACAGCACCAAATCGATCATCAGTAAATTTATGAGTGGAAGGGTATTCGTATGCATGCCATGACTTACTCTGAAATTAATGGTTTGGTTTCTTTAGTGTTTTAGTAGGTAAAATTAATAAATAATTTAAAAATGTTCAAATTGTCCATAATATTGATCTGGCAGCTATAATTTCCAGATGTATGTTAATGATATTCACAAAAACGGCACACAGTCTTCAGATACATATTTTGTAATTTTTTTTTAGGGAATGGTATCCATAGACATACCATTGCTTATTCTTAAATTAACTGTTGTGGTCAGTAGATAAAATAATTGCTTTGGATCATATTTTTGCATCAAAATCCCTTCTTAGAACCATTTTATAATTGTTTTAATTGCACGTATTTGGCCTTTAAGTAGCATTTAGTTGATGAAAAACATATTACAAGACACACAATTCTTGGATAACTTGTAGATTGTTGTATAAAAATAAAGTTTATTCAAGGTGACGCATCGATCTTCATTATCAATGATACAAAGTTAACAAATTACAAGGATGTATAATAAAACAAAGGTTGAAACAGTGTGTGGAATAAATCTATCAATTATCCATAGAATTGTGTCTTATATATTCTAAATATGTTTCCTCCATGGGACTAACACCATACAGGCTCTAAAAGCTGCTCCCATTCTCTGTTAATTTCTTGTGGACAGTTAGGTTGTGACCGAAATCAGATGTTAATGACCACAATTTGATGTAGGTCACTGTAAACCATGGGGTTGTTTTAGACAATATAAGAAAGATGCCCAATTAACATTTTATTTCACCAATGGCAAATGTCAATACAAATCCTGATAATTTCGCTGTTGTGTTTTATTTCTTTTTGAGAGTGAGAGTGAGATATTATGATGGTCCAAGGACTCCCTTTGTACATAAATTCTAACGAACAACTGAAATATTTTCCAATCCTATGCAAAACTGTTAATATTTATTGATGATAATATTGTATAAAATCCAAGTAAATAGATTTTAATATTATATTGTATATTATGTTTTGTAAAAATCAAAGTTTATTATTGTATGTTACCAGGCCCTGAGTTCACAAAGCATTCTCAGACCTCAGTTAAGAATTTACTCAATGTTGTTTGTCTTATTTTAACTAAAATATTGCCCCTTATAAAACTCTTGTTGTTTTAATGTATCAAATACATTAATAAGAAACTATGTGCACAGTTATGTTTTTCTGGGTCGAAGATATTTCTCATAAACAGTGATTGAAAGTTGAGTAAATTCTTACCTAACGTCTGAGAATGATTTGTGAACCTCAGGCCATATTAATATTGATTGGGTACCATCATGTAGCTGGATGACTATGATTAGACCAATGTCTGAAAAATTCCTCTACACCATTAATTTCATTGATAATTGTGGTCTCACTCTATTTGTTTACGTTATTTTATTATGTTATTTGTTTATTTGTTGTCTGTATGTGACAAGGGAAAAAATGATAGAACAATGAACAAAAGAAATTCAAATCTTAAATACATACTGCATGAAATGTTACCTTACTGTAATTTCATGCGGTTGCACCAATAAATAACCAAATTTAACAGTCATGTGGCTATGGCTTTGATTTTCTAATGGTGAATGGATTCAAATGATAACTTAGACTGAAATTCAGGTGCATGCATGCACTTATTTAGTCTTTGTATGAAGTAGCATCTTCAATTGATGGCAACCTTAGAAATATGAATTAAACCTCATTAAAGTCCAGTATTAGCTAGGGTAATAAATGAACAAAACACTATGTCATACTTCAGCTCGGCATTATATTTTAGTTATTTGACAAGGTTTTAGTTTCTTGATATTTTAATTTGTATACATACTATTATATGGCAAAGTGCAATCTCTTATTTTAGTCGATCTTTCATGTAAGTATTGTAATATATTATAAAATAATTGCCGATATATGTCATATTTCTAATATATGTTGGACATTTTATTATTTCAAATTTATTTTGTTAAAAAAGTAATAATCTAATTTTAAATGTTTTTTGTCTTGCAGATAATTTGTTTCATAATACACAATAGAAATTTTTTTAAAAATAAGCATGAAAATGAATTCTTTGGACTATACTTAGCTTATTATTATTTGTAATTGTTTGCTGCAATTAAAATGCAAGTGTCCAAAGTTATTTAAAATCAATGAGATTTTTGGCTTTCATATTGTGTCTTCCTGCTACTGCTTACAATTCAGGTGTTATGTTTCTTGTTCTTTATAAGTTTTTACAGGTAGTATGAAAGTTTGTGCAAGCTGTTGCACTGTAGAACATAAGTGTCTATATTAAAAGATTCATGATAGCATTGAAAATGATTGATTATTGCTTTATCTCATTAGTGTCAATAAAAATTAGTATATACATTAGTATGTATGGTGTAAGGCTAGTCACTGGTATTAAACAATACCAATTTCTTATACATTAATAATATACAACAACAAAAAGCTAAACCAGGTTTTCTATGAATATTTAAAAAAAAATAATGTGTAGTACTATTCCGTTTAAATTATTAATTCACTACAATGCCATTACTTAAAAAAAAAAAAAACCTGATTGTCCATAAATATTGTTAAAAAAAAATAATGTTCAGTACTGTATTATTTAAATTATTCAAACCAATCAATTCCAAACATTTCTTATACATTTATTAATTCACTACAGTGTCATTAGCGAAAAAAGGCAAATCCAGGTTGTCCATAAATATATGTACTGTACTGTTCTATATTTATCATTGAATACAGTGAAAAAACTAAACCAAATTGTTAAGGAATATTTTTAAAATGATATTTTGTTTTAAAGCCACTGATCATCATTTGTATTTTTCAGACAATATATCATTTTCTTTTTGGCTTAATCCATGCTAAAATATACTTCAGTTGATTCGAAATGTCAACAGTGGATATTCTCACGATTTGGATTCAACCAAATCAAAAAAGGGAGGCCCATCAAAAGATTTTTGACTATATTATATCCTGTTCATATCGCCTGCTGAATTTTGAAAAAAATTTTCAACAATTAAAAATACCTCAAATGATGATCAGAGACTTGTTCAGATTGTTTAATTCTAGTCATGTCAAGTTTATATAAATCTCTACTTATTTCACACCACAATGTGCAGTTTTCTGAATTCATGAAATCTATTTTCTTTGATTTTGCTTATAAATACATGCAGTACATATGTTTGATTTTATAATATTTTTGGACCATCTCGGTAAAGGTGATTTTAAACATGATATTTAAATGA
The DNA here is from genome assembly GCA_948474765.1 of Patella depressa. Lineage (NCBI taxonomy): Eukaryota > Metazoa > Mollusca > Gastropoda > Patellidae > Patella > Patella depressa. The sequence goes on along the minus strand of OX419715.1, from coordinate 72,429,221 downwards.
ATTCTGAGCTAAATATTTAAAGGAACATCATATATATTTATAGGAAAATATATAATAAAACTAATTTAATATTAATCTACTTGTTTTTATTTTTTTTATTGCCTGTACAGTGCAGAAGTGGCATCTGTTGTACAATTTGACTACATGTATTTGTAAAAGTACAATTAGTTTCTGTGAGAGACTTGCCCATACAAAGTGGTAATCTATTGAATAATATATGAGCATTAAAGAGTTTGTCAAAAAAGAAAACAGTAGAAAAGGTCATATTCTTAAATCATTGATCCCAACAAGATGCATTTAGTGAAAGCAAAAATATTAATCCTATTTAACACTATACAGTTTAAAATCAAAAGAACTTTTGAAAATGTTATTATACTTCTAAAATGCAAGTACTGGGTAATTATAGATCATGGGTGGGGGTCTTCAAGGATGATTTTCATGCCAATGCAATGACTGCATTCTCATTCAGTTATGGATTCAACAGTAACATTGTACAGAAAACGATTGATTCAGACTCTTGGGGCCCTTTCCCTTGGCCAGAGGGGCCTTTTGTCAGATGTGGGGTCCTCTTGTCTGCCTTTAGGGCCCTCCCATCGATTTTACCATTGTTTTCCTGTTTTATTTTTTTCAACTTTTTCAATTTTTTTGCACAATGACCACATCTACATCTTCTGGCAGAGTATTCCACTTCAGGTGGGGGGGGGGGCTCAGTCACACTCACAGGGAAAGAATTTTCCCTGAATGTCTTAGCTCGTGGGGATAAAATATGTTTTAAAAATATATAACGATTTATAATCTATGAAATGTTTAACATATGGTCTCGTAATTCAGGTTTATTGGGAGACCTGACCTTTAAAATGTACATTAAATTAGACCCCAATATTAGACACTGTGACATTTAATTGTAAACGTCTTCTGCTACTTCCTGTGCCAATGTAACATGCGCAGTTTGGTCGTGATAAGCTTGACAAATCAGGTTCTTGCTACACTTCACTTGACGTTGAGAAGACAGAAGATATCGAGTAAAAGACGAATATAATAGGATAGACAGAGCGCCAAGATGACGCAGGGACGAGTACAATCAACTATGCACACTGCACCGCTAGTTACGTGCATGAAAACGCTATTAATGGTTTTTAATTTCATATTTTGGGTAAGTTTATTTGACAATATGTTATCCCTTCATATGCCGTTTCCACATCAAACCTGTCCAATGTATGATGCCACGGGCCATTTCAATAGACAACTTTATTGATCGAAAAGATTTAATTTATAATGCTGTCATGCTTTTCAAACAATCCTGTTACACTCCTGTTGTTATGCAGTAGGGTTTTGTGTTATTTTCTACGAATTTTGAAAATATATAAATATATTTATTATACGAAGTTTGTTGCTTTACAATGGTGGTTAAGACACTTCTCTTCAGAATGTAACAGCATGAATCAATGACACAAAAACACAAACATGGAATCCTGGTATTGGTCCAGAAATTATTGCGTCTTAGAACAATTGCAGAATTTATTGTGTGAACTGTAATATCTTTTAAAAAAAGGTTATTTCAAGGTTAATATATTATTTTCTCATCGTACAGATTATCAATGAAAATTCTTAAAAAGGCATGTGCTATGTTGTCTGGTTAATAAGTAATATTTGCAATCTGAGCCATATACTTTATAAATTGGAGATTTAGATTTAATCCAAAACTCAGCACTAGACAATTCTAAAACCGTTACCAACTATAAGATTAAAGTATTTACATAAATAAAAAACTGTTGTAACAACATCCATAATTTCTTCGTAAATATTTCTGAGTGAAAGAAAACCTCCGATTGGTAGACAAATATTACAAATTTTGTGGTAATATTTTATCATGAGATTGATTTTAAACAACCAAAAATAACATTAAATTTGGTGGGAAGGGTTTTAGAATAGGTTTGGTTTGGGAGTAAATGGCCCAGACTGATGGGACTATGGGAGAATAACAGGAGCGGATCCAGGGGGTGGGGGCCCAGGGGACATGGCTCCCCCGTCAGCCCCAGTGACATAGTTGATTTTCATTTTCGTTTGCTTTGTTACTGTTGTAGTTCACATATCTGCTCTTTAATAAATGATATAAACATGATTTACGCCACCCAAACAATCCAAGGTTGCAACATATAACCCTTTGCTCCAATGTGTGGGCCCCCCCCCCCTCGACAAAATCATGGATCTGGGTCTGAATAATGACATTTAGTGCTAAGTTTTTGAGTAAATTAATATTTTATTTTCCAAAACAAACCACACACACACATTAAGACCTTTGTTTATAAATACAGTTAGAGTATTGTGTATTATAAAGTATATATTGTATATTTACTGTAAGTTATTAAGGAATACACTTTATCTAAATAGTAGTCTGATATCTATTGGAATTTATAATTAACAACTGGAAACATTGTGATTAAAAGATGTGGATTATAATGTGTATTCACAGTAAGTTTATATACAGGATATTGTGTATTCACTGTGTATTATGAAGTGTGATTTATTTATTATGAATTATTGCACTGGATGGAATATACAAGGTATATGTATAAGATGTCTGTAGCTGCTTTGTCTCAGATTTATTAGAATCAGACTCTTAAATTGAAAAATGAATTATCATTAATAGGTATCACATAATAAAACAGTGTGTGCTTACTTTTTATATAATCACAAGCCTGCAATCTTAATATTTTAATGAGACATGAAAGCAAGCAGGCAGCATGGATAGGCCTTCAGGGTCACCTGCGGCACACAGGTTAGTTTTTCACCTTAAGATATGAAGTGTTTAGTTTGATATACTGGGATAAAATCTGAAACAACTACTTTTATGATTTGAAATATTAAGTAGAAGTCAGTTTGTGCATAAGTTTCAATTTTGGCTTGAACTGTCAACAGTTAAGCACAATATCATTAGTTATATAATTAGAACTTTAATTAATTTCATGACCATTTCCTTTCTACCCAGATCAGACAGATCTAGTCATTTTAATACTTTGAGAATATATTTATCCAACATCAATCTCCACTAGAAAAAACACAATGTGAAAGCAAATTATTGAAATATGACATTGTACCATACTGTATAATCCTTGAGTGGCATTTAGTGATTGAGCACATTAAAAAACACAACACAATTCATATGGAAAACAATCACTGGTTTATACACATATAGCACGACATATACACATATTTGTACTTGATAACGATAAGAGAATACCTGTCGAAACGTTGTGCTACATGTGTATAAACCAGTGATTGTTTTCCGTATAAATTGTGTTGTGTTTTTGAATGTACCATACTGTGTTAGTCCCAAGTTGACTAAGTTTGTGTCAGTAGATGTTAAATTAAATTCCACTTTTCTCTCTCTCTCCCTCATTTATGTTCCCATATTGTGATAATTGAATAGAAAAATATCTGTTAGATAATATCAATAATATTGTTTTGTAAATATGAGATATAACACAATATAGTGGTATATAACAGGTGCAGGTGATATATTGATTATTATAACAACAGTTACAACTATACTGTGACTTAACACTGCTTTAACACAATACATTATAATAACATAAAACAACTTGTTAACAGTGTAGCACTGATCGTTATGTTTATGCATAAATTATTATATTTTTTGGACTGTTGGTGTGTTATTTTCCATTATTTTGTATCATAAACCATATAATTATGAGTCATCAGGGTCATAACCAGTGAAGGAGAATTATACTGAACAGAACAAGTATTATCTTATGTATCATTACCCTGGTGAAATTCTATTGTGATGTCATTTGTATAACTATAAAATAATATAGGTATTCAATTGTTTTTATAGCATATTTAATCTATCATTGTAATTTGTACGGAAATGCAGTGAACTTGTCAAAATATGATGAATGTATGTGTATAGAGTTTCAAAGTAAAGAATTGTCTTCAGCAAGGAAAATTTTACTTCAATAATTAATCATTCATATTTTTTTCTAGTATAAAGAGGCATTATATAATTGAATAAGTTATGATTCAAAGTTATGTACGTGACGCAAGCAGTTTTATCACTTGTCCAACTTAGTGGATTTTCTCTGGATCCTCCGGAATCCTTCCACTGCTATTGAAATAACAAATAAAAATTGAACCATATGTTAGTCCAGAAATAACCCCATTTCTCTCTCTCTCCCTCTTTAAGTTATCAATTTTCAATAAATTCTGAAATGAAATGAAATAAAATGGGGGTTTAATGTCTGGGCTAATGAAAATGGATATATGCCATACAGTGTGCTTTGCGGAAAAATTTGCCTGGACAGCGATGCTACAGCTTGCTTAGTCTTATATCGAATTCCAACTGCCAAGGGATCTGCATGTTCCTTAAGCAACGTTAGCGAGTTTTATAACATCTAACCGTTGCTTGAATACTCAGCAATTCCTGAACTTTGCGCTCATTGTTTTTACAAGTGACTAATTAGCATTGTCCAATCAGAGTTCATGGCACATAACACACTATAAACAAACAGGTTTTTTTAAATTGAGAAACTTGTGGAAAAACAGCAACCGTGACATTGATCGATCTTTGAACTTTGCAACTCGATTTTCACATGTAGGCATTTTAGCTAAAAGCATGAGACTTGGTATTCACCACGACCGATGAATCTGATAGGTTCCAAAGCTGGGCTTGTGCCAATCGAAACTTAGTGGCGAAATATGCAGGGTATTATGTGAAGGGCTTGATAAGATGTATGTAGTTAAAGCGAGATCAAGCCTTCTATTGAAGATGAGGGATCTGCTGTCAATATCTTATATCTCATTGTTTCATTCTGTTGTACGCAGCACTGACAAGGGGGAACATGGTAGAAAATCCCAATGAACTTTCTTGTCAAACACTTGGATCGAACAAGTTATCTAGCCAATGTCTTACTCTCTGAGCCATCGCATCCCCAGTATTAATGGGGTTTGGAAATCACTAATCAAAACACATAAGAACAACCCAATTCAATACGTTATTTTTAACTAAATCAAAGAGGTATATCCCAACCTCTAGTGAATCATCTCTGTTTTACAAATATTTTGTTCTTGAGATGGATAGCCAAATAAATAATCACAATTACCTCAAAAAATTATGGCCAAAATCAAATTTTAATTACCACTTTCATTTTTTTAATGCAAATTGCGACTTTGCTGACTGACAGCTTGAGCCCTGCTCATACTCCTACTTGCGACTAGTGAAATAATTTTTTTTATCATTTATCACAGGTAACTGGAATTGTATTATTAGCCGTTGGTATTAAAACTAAGATAGACTGGTATAAATATCTAGAATTATCCAGTGTTTATCATCCAGAAACGCCCTATGTACTTATCGGTGTCGGAGCTGTTATTGTTCTTATTGGATCACTAGGATGCTGCTGTACGGTCAAAGGTCATTCATTCCTACTTTTCATGGTAAGTTTAATGTGCTAAAGATTATAAGAGCACTATCCAATATATGAAATAAGCTGTTTAGAGTGGTCAGCATACTAATACGAATGACCAGAAGTGTTAATATTATGAACAAGAATAATAACATTGTGTGAACTTTTTTGTCATCTGTGAATATGATAAGCCACATGGGATACAATTCATGTATATTTTATTAATTACAATATAATGATTTAATCAACCAAGCTAATGGAGATGGACATACATGGCGATGCATTGTGCCATTAGGAGATGGACATGTGCCATTTATTGTGCCATTAGGAGTGTTTTTGTCCACTCTCCATCAAATTTCAACTGCCAAGGGATCTTTTGTATGGACACCAGAATATACACAGGATTTGTTTTTTTTCTCCTTCCCAACAAATAGATGCTCTATTGACATCACTTAGACTACATAGAGAAAAAAAAAAATTGGAGAACCCTGAGGAACTTTCTTGGCCAACGCCAGGATCGAACCTGGGACCTATAAAGTTATGAGCCTTCACTATACTCATGGAGTGGCTCCCTAAGTGAAATTTAATGTTTAAAATTATGGAGACAGATGTTTATATGTCGTATGTAGGACGATATTCCGTTCATTCCATTTTTATTAGACAAAGTAATATAATTTTATCAGCATGTATAATTAATTATCTTTCATGTGGATATCACATGTTGTAAATGGTTTGGAGGGGGATCATCATTTGATATCTTTTTGGTTGTTATTTTTTTATGATGTTTTTTTTTTTTTTTTTTTTTTACAGTACTGTGGTTTCCTGGCATTGATATTTATTGTGGAACTTAGTGCTGGTATTGCTCTCCTTATCTACAGAAATAAGGTACACAATATTTTATAGTTATATATCCATTTGTCAAAACATATTACACTATACTGGGTAAAATTACATATCAGAACATTATATTGGGCAGGTTTATAAATTATAACATAATACTTCGAATATTTACAAATCAGAACATTACATAGGGTAGTTTCACAATTAGAACATTACATAGGGTGGTTTTATAATCAGAACAGTTCACAGGGTGGATTTATAATTAGGACATTACACAGGGTAATTTTATAATCAGGGCATTACACACGATAGTTTTACGATGAGAACATTACACAAGGTAGTTTCATTATCAGAACATTACACACGATAGTTTTATGATGAGAACATTACACAGGGTAGTTTCATTATCAGAACATTACACTAGGTTGTTTTACCATGAGAACATTACACGAGGTAGTTTTGCAAAAAGACTGAATTTATATTTAAAAAGCTTTACATAAAATTAAAATGTCTCTGGACCGAGTAATGATCAAAATATTACCAGAAGTTAAAATTCTATAGAAATATAAACTTGAATACTACTGTCTTAGTTTATTTATTCCAAAACAGAGGGCACAACTTAGGGTAAACTCAAAATAATTAGATAATAAACCAGCAATTTTATTTATTGTAGCTTGAAGAAGGATTTAGAGAAGGTCTAAACAATGCTATCAATATCTATGGTGACAAAGGCAAGGAAGAATATACAAACTCTTTTGATGACATGCAGAAAACGGTATGTTTACTTGTTTTAATATTATATAATAATTCGAACCATCTATTTAATATTAATGTGGTCTTATATTGTTTGTTCTCTCTGTTTTGGTCCAGCCTTGTGGGTTTTCTCTGGATCCTCCAGTTTCCTCCCACTACTAAAGACCCCTACCCGCAAGCAAATTATTGAAATAAAATTAAACCATATGTTAGTCCCGAAATGATCTAGTTTGTGTCGAGTGGACACCAAAACCCCATTTTTCTCTCTCTCTCTGTGTTTTGGTTTGTGCAGTAGTCCTGCTTTGGATATTAGTCTGCACAATCCATCCCAATTGCTCTACCAGCAACAGTCTGGAAAATAATTAAGCTAGACTACCCATGGTCAAAAAAATGGACTTGTCTGTAATTGGCATGTTTTGCGATTGAGTTTATTGGAAGTTAGAGTTTTGTGAGAATACTGGGGTATTTGTGAGGGTTTCCTCAACTGTTATTTTGTACTGAATATATGTATTTTAATGCTAAAATTAGATTTAATTTCTTTAATACAGCTCCATTGTTGTGGTATTAATAGCTATACAGACTGGTATAATACTAAATGGGAGAAGACTCAGTCTGTACCAAATAGTGTCCCCAAGTCCTGTTGTAAAGTTGTCGATGACAATTGTCAACACACCAATCTCCCTGCCAACTCAACTAATCTAGATATTGATACACAGGTATAAACACTATAATATTTCTATTATAATATTTCTAAAGGGAACAAAGTGGGATTTGACATAGTACTTCACTACTTTGTACAAACAGGGCTAATGAATGAATGAATGGAATAAAATGGGGTTTAACTTCTTACTGTTCTGACTGGGCTAATGAAGATGCATACACCGTGCAGTGTGCTATGAGGGTAATTTTGCCTGGAGAGCAGCGCTACGTCCTACTCTTATATCGAATTTGAAACTGCCATGGAATCTTTTACGTGCACACGAATGTGTACACAGGACCTTGGTTTTTTTAACCTATCCAAACCACTAGACAGTTGTTCTTGTCAGGCCCACCTGCACCACTGATAAGGGGAAACCACACCAGAAAATCCTGATGAACTCTCTCAGCTAACACCGGGATCAAACCCGCAACCTCCAGACTAGTGAGCCAGCATCTTACTCACTTAGCCACTGTGGCTAATGAAGACAGGCATGTTCCATGTATTGTGACATGGGGGAAGTTTTGCCCGGATAGTGTATCAGCAGTGATCTCGAAACAAGTGCTAGCACCACACCCGACTTTTTTAAGCTGTGGAATTCTGATTATCTTCTTGATTTATATCTGTTAATTTAATCAATGATATTAAAATTGCATACTTTCACTGTGCTGTTCATTTATTCCTCAGAGTCTTCTTTACTGGTGACCTGGACAACCATAATCAAATACTAAATAGAAAATAATTTTGAGACAATACGTTTTTTGATGTCTTGAACTATTAATTTAATAATTGATTTCTTCAGTAGTAGTTCTGTGATTAGTATATGATAATCTATATTAGATTAAAGGCATTTGGAGGAAAGTCTTATTATATTATCAACACTGTTGGTATAGAGATAAAATTATGGTTGATCTTGGGTATTGATTTACTAATTATCTTGGCAGGCATTGGTCAAATTTAAATCGTGTACTGCTGAAACAAAATGTGACATGAATTTAATATACCCATGGGTGTAATCTTTGGAATTTAGTTCCCAATAGTAATGCTTGTTCAAAATGTCATGAAATATGTTTATTACAGGGGTGTCATAAGTTGGTAGTTGATTTTATTAATGGCAATCTAGGACCTATTGGTGGTGTTGCACTGGGAATATCGTTCTTCCAGGTAAAACCTTTAATTCTTTCTTCAGACTAAAGGATCTCAAGCTGCTTTTAATTAAAGTAGAAGAAATGTAACTAATTCACAAACAACTCATGTAAAGTTTTAGCATTGAGTAAGATATACTATACTATAACATCTATAGATTACTGTATCCGGTACCCCCCCCCCCCCCCCCAAACGTCTAAGTAACTCAATATTTCTTTAATTACAAGTAGTTGTCAATTGATATAGCTTATGGTCACAGTGAGCAACATTATTGAACAACTCTATTCATGGATGTTTAGTAAATATTCTGTTATTTGTTTTGGTGCAAATAATTGTATTTCTATCATGGATGAAAAAGAAGACCACTCAAAATTTTGTTTTGCCGTCCTGATGCACTGTTACTTCATTGCTTACTATTATAAAATTTAAGATGTCTATTATCAATGTGTATAATAAAGTTTCATTTTTTGATATTATTACAGATTTTGGGTGCCATCTTGGCTTGCTTTTTGGCTAAATCTATCAACAAGGCTAAGTATGAACAAGTGGCATAGAGAAAAATACCAATCTACACCCATTAAAAAAGATAAAGGTCACAAAAGGTCAAATATCAAAACCATACAATATTGCATTTCCTAAATATTTTTGTCTATTTTAATCATGTCTACAAGAGAAACCTTTATGAATTGAATCAAGTTTTGTCCATTAAGGATTTAAAAATTAATACAATGATATATTTTTGAGTGGTTAAAATATGGTTAATCATGTCCACTAGAAGAATTAATTCAAAAATAATTCTAATTTTGGATTTAAAAATTAATAAAATGAATCTCTCAATTTTTTAATATTTAAATTCTCAGATATATTTTTGAGTGATTAAAAGAGATAGACCCTTGAGGAATTTTGGTTCTAAAAATGTATGCTCAATGTACATGTATGTATTGATATGCCATATGTAACACTCTTAGATCTCAGTCTATATATTACTACAACCATGACTTATTACATATACATTGTTTTCTTGGCTGTCTGAACATCATTTATATTGTGAAATACTTTGTCAATTTATTTGGACAATTTTTGATTTATGTCAAAATTTATTATTGGAGATATTTAATGGCGTTTTCTCGATTTGTCTAAATTTATTCCCTGCTCGTGTAAGTTGTCTCAATATTAGTTATCAAATATACCCAGGACACAATTCTATGGAACATAATTATTGTTCATTTCTGATACATTATGATAAAGATTAAAAAATCCTAGATGAAATATTGCTCATAGATAAACATTAAAGAAGCTAAATCGCTAATATTTGGGACTTAGAAATCGCTTGAATGGGTCACAACACATATAGTAATGTAATATGAATGTATATAAACTAATATACATTCTGTTGTTTCCGGTTTAACAACTGGATATCAGAAGCCCATCTTTTCCCGTTAAGATCACAACATAAATTGACAAATGATTTATGTTTTCAATGTCAAAGTCTTTGGATACTATTGAGTTAGAGACTTTAATTGTGTTCCATAGAATTGTATCATTTGTATTGAATTGACTACAATGAGTATAATTGATACCTATATTTATTATTATATGATATATCAATGGGTTTTTTTCTTATTTGAATGTAATTTAATAATTTATTATTGATCTATTTGACAATGATCTATGTGTATATTTTGCCACATGTTGACATTCCCACCCCCTTTCCAATGATGTATATTATTGATGTTTCATTGTTATATATACCTATTTAACTATATATCAACAAAATGATTAAGACACTTCAAAAAGAGTAAATAACAATAACATAGTTATTGATTCCAATAAGACAGATTACATAATAACAGTCATGTTAAAATAGGACAGATTACATACAATCATGTTGAAATAGGACAGATCACACACACAGTTTAAAATAGGACAAACATGTTAAAATAGGACATGTGGCATAAAAGTATGTTAGTTTTGGAATAGGGTATGTGGAATGAAATCCTCAAATGTTTTAAAAATAATTATTTCAAGCATACACCACAAATTTTGAAAATTTAAATATTCAACAGTGAGTGTCTTAGTCATTTTAATGCAATAATCACAAAGCTTACTGTTGCTTTTGTGTGTCTAAAAGTTGTGAAATAAACATCTTTTTACAAGTTGTTTTAAAACTGCATTTCTTTTTTTGCTGAATTGTTTACAACTATTCTGATTGTCTTTCACTCCTTGCAATCTTATTGATATTATATGCATAATTCAGTCAAGCATATTGTGTTGCATATTTTTAGCACATATTAAAGTAACTGTTTCTTGATATATATATTCTATTAATGTAAATAAAGTTGTACATGGTATGTAAAAATTGAAAGAAGTTTACGCTTATATGTCAACTAAATATGTATGCATAAGGTATTAAATGAAGTGACTTAAAGTCAATTTTACTGTTAAAGATTATTAGATTGTTAATTTCTTCTAATTGTATTGAACTGGTCTTGGGTTGATCTGATATGGAATTTTGTTGCATATTAATGCAGATATCTAATTTTAATGATAATTTCAGAATATTGTTATATACAGAGAAATACATGTCATAGAATTAGAATTGCAACATTAAAACCAATAGATACAGTTAAATACATGTAATACATCAAAAATTGACAGACGAGCAAGCTTTTGAATTGAAAGTCTTGGTATAACCTCATTTATTTGGATAAAAGTTTTAATTACCGTATATGATATGTTGGTAATGAAAATTTTATGCTATATATCTAAGTAATCCAGTTTAACACTATATTTAGATTTAAATGAATGAGGTTTAGCTACTTTTATTGTGATAATAACTTCAACTAATTGACTCACATAGTTTAATCAAACAGTGTAGATTATTAAATAACCGCTCCCGGCTCCTTAAACCATATCTTAATAAGACAGATTGAATGAGAAGGGTTTGATAGAATATTTTAATGTGTTCATTTATGTAATATTTGATGTTATTAACTGAGTAGATTAGATCTTACCTATCAAAATATAGTATTCACTCATGCGATTACATGTTTTATGCTTCACTCAAGCTATCAATACAAAATGAATCTCAGATTGAATCCATAGAAAGACTAGGAATACACTGTAGATAAATTTGGATTTACTTGTTATTTTACTTCAATAGTCAACTAATCAAGATGAGTGAACTCAAGGGAGGTGACCCTTGAGTGAACTTCGTGCGAAATGGTCTTTACACCAATTAAATGTCTTACACCATTGTGATTGTGTATAAAATAACATATCTATCATCTATATAAAACACACACCAGACTATTTAAAACTACATGTCTAGTCATAACCTTGAACTGTCCTTGTCCCTGAATTTCTCATAGAAATTTAGACTGTTTAAAGAGACACTCAATGAAGAAAAGTATTGATCTAAAGTGAATATCTAAGAGAAGAAAAATATAGAACGCTCCCTAAAGTATTAAAAGAACACAGCTGAAGTGCATTAGACCCATCTGCCATAATACGTTATTAACATAAAGGAAAAAATGTATAGAAAAGTTTATCTCTGTAGTTTATACAAAGGCCTAATAAAACCCAATTATATAACCTTTATACTTTAATTATTATATTATATTTCTTTCCTTGTCAAATGGAGCATATTTGTTTTAAAAAAAAACAAACACCTTTGCACTTTAAACAAGAAATTTTCCATTCTGTATATTTGTTGAATGGTCTCTTTAAATATTAATGTAATGTAACTATAACAATTATTCTCTTGCCTATATAATATTACATTTAATATAGTTTAAGCTATTTATTGGTGATAAAATCATTTAATCTGTTATTTCTCTGTTATTACATACTATTTAAAATATAGTATTTACATTTTTCTTTTTAGCTGAATAAATATTTATGCTTTATTTATTGGGTTTTTTTGGTTAGCATGTGCGCACTCTATTATAAGGTCTGTCATCGCATCAACTGGCGTGGTTTAGATTACCTGGTTGTACGTGACAAGGAGTAGTGTTACCTATCCAACCTCATAGGTTTTCTCCGGTTCATGTGGTTTTCTCCGTACACAGAATGGTTCGGTTCATTGTGAATGGAACACAAGTGATAAAAGCGTGAGTCATCTACATGTAGGGGGTTTGGATGGCCGAATGGTTAGCATGTGCGCACTCTATTATAAGGTCTGTCATCGCATCAACTGGCGTGGTTTAGATTACCCGGTTGTACGTGACAAGGAGTAATGTTACCTATCCAACCTCATAGGTTTTCTCCGGTTCATGTGGTTTTCTCCCACTGCTACAGACCCCTACCCGCAAGCGAATTATTGAAATAAAATTGAATCACGTGTTAGTCCCAAAATGACCTAGTTTGTGTTGAGTGGCCGTGAAACCCTATTTCTCTCTCTCTCTCACATACATGTACATGTATTTGGTTAATGTTTTTATATGGAATTCGGTCTGACTAGTCGAATGATGTATTTATATGAGAGAGAGAGAGAGAAATGGGGTTTAAGGTCCACTCAACACAAACTAGGTCATTTCGGGACTAACATATGGTTCAATTTTATTTCAATAATTCGCTTGCACGTAGGGGTCTTTAGCAGTGGGAGGAAACCGGAGTGCCCGGAAGAAACCCACAAGGTTGAGAAGGCGCCCCTATCTCCATGCCACATACGCTCACACCAGGGATCGAAACCACAGCCACAAGCCAGAGGTGACCGGCCAGCTAGAGGTCGAAGCGCGGCACTCTAGACCACTAGGCCATCCCAACCCCCCTGTATTTATATGAAGTGTTTGAGTCAATATTGAAAGTAACCATGGAATATAGATAAATTTTATTTACATATCAGAATTAATAAAGTCAGGAGAAAATTATTAAGTTTATGTACAAAATCTAAACAATAGTTACACAATAAGAATTAACGATACATATCAAAAGGCCTATATATTAATATGAAACAATGTAGTTGTTGATGCAGTAAATTTAGGTAGATTTGGGTGGAGGGTCCTTGGAGAAAACTTACCAGTTTCACAACAAAAGAATAATAGCCTAAGGGAATTTTTTATTCTGTCATTTAGGGCCTCCACCTGGATTCACCACTGAAAAAAATCTATTAATTCAGTAATGACTTTCATAGAGAACTGCAACCAATGGTGAATGAGAATATTCAAGCAACTCTCTCTGATATAGTCAATATCAGAGAGAAGCTGATCGATGTCCGTAAATACATTAAGTAAAAGAACAATAGAAAGAACTAGTCACAATATAATGTTATTAACTGTACACATTGATGCATTACATACTATCTATACTCCAATTGTCATCAATGATTAATAATTAATTGGTCTTGGTATGAATAGACAGAGCATGATTCAATACAAAGTATTATTATAAAATAAATCAGGGATGTTGATAAATCTTACGTTAAACATCAACAATATTAATCTAAAAGTTGTTGATCATCATTTCCATTTTTTAGAGGAAATGTACTCAAACTGATTATATTACTTTAATTATGAAAACAAGACCAAAATATCAATGTAAGAAAATCTTCCAGGGTTGGATTAAAAAGAGGCCCATCAAAAAGTTTTACCTAACATATGAGGTGCAAGGGCCAGTCATACCATTAGGCCAACTAAGACGCCACCTACAGTGCAGTACTGACCTTTAGGGGTGGTTACTTATTCTTGCAATTAAACTAAATTCAACTGTTTCAAACTGTGTGCTTTGCACTTTATCCACACAGACATTTATTTTTGAAAACAATCCATCCATCCATCCATCCATTGAACATAATTGAACTGATATTCCTCTGAAGAATTTACATTTCGCAAGATTGTAGTGTGCAAGGATTTCAAAATCTTTCAAATGACAATCAGCTACTTTAAAATAAATGTCTAGCGTAGCGAAGAAATTGTACAATTTCCCATTAACAAAATATGGTTATGAAAAGGGGGAACAGTATGTGTAGAGGTTTGTTATGTATTGGAAGGATAAAAACTGCTCACAAAAATCTCAACTTCATGTTTTTATTGACATTTGATTCACTGGGGATAATTATTCATCTGTTCGTTTGAGATACGAGTATTTAATTGTTATAATTGATTATGTTAGAATCCTGATGGCTTTAATAAGTTACAATACACACATTACCCTTCGTATAATCAATAATATCACATTATTTGATATGTTTCATTGTGTGTGGGGGTTGCATACCCATGGGAATAAAAGGAAATTTAAATCTATTCAGCCCTCTGACTGGACTCAGTTGGGCTTTTGGATTTGTCAAAAGTGAATATCCAAATGACTATATTTGGCCTTGATATTCTAATCAGAAATAAATCTTCAAGGAACATCTAAATCCCTCACCCTGGTTGGTTTGTATAATCACATATGTACAGACTACCAAAACTTGGTTAGAATATCGGTATCTACCGGTACTGTGACGTCAATCAAATACATGTATATAGACCCAGAAACAAAATAACTATATGTTTGTATCAGAATAACCAAAATATTATATTGATGTGTCATTAAACCCATTCTTCAAAGTTAACAAAAGTTATCTCCCCTTAGTCTTCTGTAGACATTTCACATTGATTCTGTTTAAATATGACAATTAAACTACAGTTAACTTATTGATGTAAATGGCAGGTCATCTGATATAGAAGAGGCATATTCAGACTTTAATAGTAAGTGCAGGAGGACTGCACTACACACAAAGCAAAAATCTACAAGATAAACCTGCGGACAAGACATAAAATAGACATTGCAAAAAATAAACAGATATCAAATCAAATGAATGTGGGCTCTGTACTCCCTAAATGTAACACATGATGGACACAAGATAATTTAATTGAACCGATCTGTAATTATTGATTAATAGTGATATCCCTGGAAATTCTTTGTAGCAATAATTCTTCTTGTGTCATTGCCATGATAGCAATAAGGTAAAAATTAGTTCAAATAGAATGTTCTATGACCTTTTATAGCCCATTTTATTAAGGTTGCTGAGGTTGCATTTTTTCAACAATACAATTTTTGTAAGGCTAAATTAATATATTTAACATTTAATTACCATAAGAGAGGGAGAGAGAGAAATGGTGTTCTTCCACTCAACATGAACAAGGTCATTTTTGGACTGACATGGTTCAATTTTTTTTTCAGTAATTTGATTGCATGTATGGGGTCCTTTAGTAGTGGGAGGTAATCAGAGGATCTGGAGAAAAGCCCTAATAGGTTGAACAGACGACCCTAATACTCGTCACATATCTAAACCATGCCACTTAACTCTATGACAGACCCTATGAGGCGACGTCCACATGTTAACCATTCTCCCCCACCCTAATTACCTTAAGAAAATAAAACCAAAATATGAAGGGTAGATAATTTCCAGACTTGGATTCATTTGAAATACTTAGATGTTTTACCCAACAGTTATAGGTGACCCATCACATTGAAATGGGTAGTAAGCAGCAATTTGGCCATATTGAGTAATGCAATTAATCACATTCCTTGGGTTCCAAGCTTCCATTGTGGTTCCCAGCTCCATATCATTGCCGATGGCTGAGATATCGCCAAAAGGTGCAGGTCAATTGAAGAGTATTTCAAAACCAGATTTTGAGAAAATCAAGGTTAAAAATGAGTTATTGAAAGATGAAATATCCTTAGCATCCAACATTTAATACTAACAATTATACTACCAAATTAATGATTTCTATTCACAGACGGAACTATACTAACCCGTTATCGCTACATTTATTTTTACTGCCCCCCCTAATTTTCGACAGTGCCCTTTTTTACTGCTGAAAGTGCCCTTTCTCAGACCCAAATATGTCTTTTCCAAACATTTACTTAGACGAAAATACCAGCCAAATAGATCTTGGAATGGCTACAGATGCAAGGAAATGACAGATAATTGTCTTGGGACCCACCGCCCTAAACACACAGCGGTGTGCCACCTCTCCACGGTAAGTGCCCTTATTTTGCGGGCCCCCCCCCTTTTCAAAATTCCTAGATCGCCCCTGATGTTAATAAATAGCACATGGAATTGAACCATTTTTGATTGATATTCTATTTAAAAATTCTACATTCACAAAATTCGCTTAATGTCTATCAGTGGTTTTAAGTACTGTGCCTTACTGATAAATTAAACAAGATAACGATTATGCGTTTAATGTTTAGTAAAATGTCATGAATATAAAATTGAACTGATAGTGATACCAGAAGCAGCAGGCCATATTGTTGTCTGCATGTGTCCTGTCTGGCTCATTTTGTTATGACTCACTTCACTGAATTCAGACAAGCCTGATTAACCAGACAAAACAAGTCTGATGAATACATGTAATTAGAATTTGTCTTATCATGATATTATTAGAACAATGGAAGATTAATTACTCAAAATATTCTACTTGTTTGCTAATGAAAGAGAAAGAAATGGGGGTTTAATGTTCACTCCATATATACAAACTGCGTCATTTCGGGACTAACATATATGGTTCAATTTTATTTCAATAAATTTGCTTGGGCACCAAGGTCTTTAATTAGCTATGTGAGGAAACCGGAGGACCCAGAGAAAATCCACAAGGTTTGACAGGCGACCCAACTCCTTGTCACGTACAACCTTGAAATTGAAACCATGCCACTTGACTCAATGACAAATCTTGTGATTTCACGTTATACCACTAGCCCCCCCCCCACCACAATGTCGAAGACATGCAGTGTTCCAAGAGGGAAATTTTACCCTGACAGCAGCACTACTATCTACCCTTATTTCGAATTGCAACAATAAAATATTTAGAAGATTTGATAAATGGAATTTGAATGTCAACTGACAAATAGAATACAACCCAAAACTGATCAAACTTATGATTAGCTGTACATGATATGATTTTTATTTACTTAGTGATATTTGCAAGATTAGATAAATGAAATTTACATATTATAGAACCCCCAGATGATTTAAACGGTTATGATATGATTTTTATTTACCTATAATATTGACAATATTAGATAATTGAAATTTAAATGTTAACTGACAAAAAGAAGGAAAAAAATTTAACAGATGACTAGCCATGCGTGATATGATTTTTAGTTTGACAACATAAGATGATGGAAGACTAGTAGTTTACTAGTACTTAAAGTGGCAATACTGTTGTCTTTGTGCATGCATACTATATCATTAGATCTATTTGATAAGGCCAACTTGGTCAAAGATGTAAACAGGGCTGGTGCTAATCCTAACCCTAACCCTGGACCTAGCTCTTATCTTACCTTCTTAAACCTAACCTACAATCTCGCCAACAATGTGCCCTAACCTTATGTACATTTGGACGAAAATTGAGTTGGCCTTAACAAATAGATCTGGCCCTATTATGAACAATAATAAATAAGATCACCTGGAAACTTATTGAATCTTGCAAACCTCTACATTTCTCAATTAAATTTGAAAACTTTAATTCTTAATTTAGTTGGCTGATGAAGTCATGTTTATTTACAACTTGTTTGTTTACATCATGTTTGTTTACATCTTGTTTATTTACATTATTTACATAATAGAGAGATCAACACTGAGCATCATTCAAGAATATTTTATGTACCAGAGATTTCACTGTTTTTTCTAAATTGAAATACATATTCAACAACTGGTATGAATAAAAACTGATAATGGATGACAAATTATTTATGCTTGAATAGAATTATAGTTGCTTTAAACTTGTTTTATCCCTGAATATTACCACCCAGGAAAAAAAGATGATTACAAAAGAAAAAGATCTAATATGATCAAAGTTATGTAATTCTTTGATAAAATCACTTGAAGTGGGTTGTATTTTTTCTTCAGTACAGCTGTAGTTGAGAGAAAAGTTATTCTTATCAGGATATCTCTTGTTAATTCAAGTCAAAATTCATTATGCTTTAAAGTGGCTGTGGAAGATCAATAAATATTTATATTTCTCTTGTCCGTTATTTGTTCTTGAAGCTGTCCATATATAAATACCTACTTTTTATATACTCTCGAGTTACATAGTTATATTCTTTTTATTGTCACCATGTCAAGCAAGACACAACTTGTTTATACATCAAAGCTCATCAGTTATTTTAATAGTTCATCAGGCTACATAAGTTAGTCTAGACAAGTTTTCTCACAGAGTGTTGCAACAAGAATTAAAATAGAAAGGAAATGAATGGATTTCACTTTCAATGTGTTTACTTTGTTAGTGTGAGACTAATATATGTAATTCTTATGTCACTCACATGCAATTTTTGATTCTTCTTTGGTTAAAGGATCTTCTACATGCAATCAGGCAGTAAGCACTGGAGTTGGGCTTGCTCCACCCTAAAAAAGCATTTCCAAATAATTTCAGTTTGGGGGGGGGTGGGGGGTGGGGGAGGGGCTCCACCCCACCAGGACTACTACTACTACTCAGCTATCTCTCTCGTGACCTACAGTCAATATCCCATTTCAAAATCTGTGCTCCTTAAATCTACTTTAGCCATCTACTGACCTGCCCTTTCAATCTAGGCCTACTTTAGCCATCTACCCACCTGTATGCAATTTGAATATGTTACCAAAACTTTTCGTGGCATTCAAGCATTTGATTAGAAACATTATTCCTTGTAAACCCTGTAAGCAGAATTCATTTGTTCTACCCTGACCCGAAGTCTGGATTGTTTTGTGGGGGGGGGGAGCAGAAATCATATCTGAATGTCTGATTCAAGCCTGTGTAAAAAGTCTATCATCTTCCTTAGCTATGACTTGGAATAGCAACAGAGACAGGCCATCCATCAATAATAAAAAAACAACTAACAGTATAATTTTGACACTAATTTGGACAGTAAATCGAACTTACATGTATGATATAGTCAGTACTTAATAACTGACCAAAATTAAAACCAAAGAAAGTATTAATATACAGAAACTTTCTGTATAATTTTTTTGCTTTGTAACAGTATTTCACAGCTTTCTATTAGTAAAACAAAATCATCTAAGGACTTAATTTCGACCATAATTTAGGACAGTTTAACCCACCAATGTGCAAAGTGTACAGTCCTTATGGTGGTGCAATAAAGTGAGAATTTAATAAGGGGTCTAACTTTCTGTATATATTGGCTTTATACTAGATATTCATAGCCTATTTACTTATATTAGCTAGTATGTATACTATCCAAGCCTATGTATATTAGCTAGGTATACATACATCCAAATGAACACGCTAATTACATTGAAATTAGTGACTATAACACTATTTATTAGAAGAATTGTACACATTTATATACACTAAATATTATAATCATATACAATCTATTATACATCATTAATAACCTTAATATAAACATTATACAAATTATTACTAATCCTCTTATATTATTACATTAGAGCAAATAAAAAAATAGAAGGGAAATAGTACACAATTTGTATTAAAAAAGTTGATTATATGACAGAAAGAAGTAGGGTGGGGGTGGGAATTAAAATGGAGTTAATAATTAATGGGATTAGGGAAAGTGAGTAACAATTAACAAATTAATAATGTACAAGTCAATTTTGAGTCAATTTATTCACATTTTAAAATTTGAGATGCTCGAAAATGTAAGATGAATTGTAAATCGTAGTAAGCTTGTTAAACACCGTAAAGAGACAATTTACACCGGTGTCGAACTTAACGTCGCTAAGCTTGTTGGAAAATTCAAAGACAATCTAAAAGGATGTAAATCTACATAAATGACCATAAAAAACACAGAAAAACATTGATATTTACATGTCTCTATTTCTAAGAGTATCCAAAGAATCATTATTTTTGGCACAATGCTGCAAGAATGTTAGAAATGTGTCCATTATCACCCTCTATGTACATGCACACAAGCAAATTTAAAATAAAAAGATTTGAATAAAGTACAATGGAATAAATCGATGAAATCTACAATTGTTATTACATATAAAACTAATAACCATATGTATGAAATTACAATAACATGTATCAGTAACCAAATTAGATAAGTACACATAATAACCGGATATCAAATATTTTTAAACAATGCAATCAGATGAGTATATTTAAGACATTTATTAAACGGATTCCTTGTCTTTCTATGAAAGCGGATTATACACTCCAAGATTCAGTCAAGTGTTTCAAAATATTTGCGATCATAAAGCAAACTTAAGAATGTTTCATGTAATTTCTACGAAATAAGGAAGTTCTTAACAATATTCAAATTATGTCTAGGAAATAAGAAAATTCAAGACAGGCAGCACTGTACATGTATATCATTAGACAATATCTTTAGCTTCCTTTTCTATTCCTGATTCAATAAGTTTGATAATAAAAATTCTAGATATCGGTTATCTACTTCCTACAGTGAAATAGCTGCATATAAAGAGCATCGATATGTGCATCCACTTCATTTTGTCTGTTAATAAAATCATATAAATATAAACATTTCCTATATATAAGGGTAAGTTTCCTAATTTTAATTAAATATTTTACTCAAATCTTAATATTGTCGAGCACACAAAGATCAGGGTTGAAAATACAGCGTGAAGTTGCACTAAGTTTGTAATTTCAAAGAAAGAAGAAAAGTCTTGAAATGGCAACTGAAAGTATGCTATAAATTCATGATATATGTGTATTTTTTGGCATCTGAATATATTATGATAATAATAATGAAAGTACTGAGGAGTATTTTGTTTAATATATACAAATCATTGGTTTATTATATATGTACAGTATTTGATTAATAATAATTCAATCACATATATCTTTAATTACATACAAATCACTTGACTCCCACGGCCATCAAATGTGTTTGTACAAAAAGAAAATTACCTTTTATAATAGCTTAAGATTTTTTATTGACCAAAATTTCCTTAAAAAATAATATGGGCCAATTAAATTGTAGTAAAAAACGTCAGAGTCAATGCCAATAATCAGACATTTTAAAATATATAGTAATATTTTAGTTGATTGCATTCAGAATAAAACATATTTCAGCTAGACTGATCCAAATGATTCTACCTGTATTTATGTAATTCATGGTCATACTTTTTTTGAATTTGGACCCACGCTTCAGTTTAAGAAATGGAATATGGACATCCAATTACAAATTCCAGTGACACCCACTGTGGTTTTTATTAAAGAGATCAATAGTGAATATATATGATCTTTCTAGTGCTACGCTACCCCATGTATAGGTGCCTTTAATCCTTGGTTCTTCATTCTGGTCTACAGAGAGGTCAATCTGTCTACAGAGAGGTCAATCTGTCTATAGAGAGGTCAATCTGTCTCTAGAAAGGTCAATCTGTCTAAAGGGAGGACAATCTCGCTACAGGTTAATCTGACTACAGATAGGTTAATCTGACTACAGATAGGTCAATCTGTCTACAGAGGGGGTCAATCTGTTAAGAACAGGGTAAATTTGTCTATAACGAAAGACATCAACCTGTCTACAAGTACTTACAGGTCAATCTGTCTATAGACAGGTCAATATGCAGGCATCTACACATAGGTAAAAAAGCAAATAAATGTTACACATGCCTGGAAATAAGGCACCTGTTACAGACATTGTCATGCAAACATTCAGCCTTTGTCAGACATAATCCCTCTAGTGGCTAGTGCCTGTGATTTTGTCTGGCATCGTCTTTATCCATGTGTTAATGATATCTATAATACATGTCTGGCACCAAGTTCAAAATGTCAGCAACAAGTAAAATCATTATTTCCAGGATTGTGGATGTATATCTGAGATTGCTTGATGACATGGAAACACCAGAAAGGAACAAAAGTTCAAATGTAATTACAAATGAAATCATGTAGATTTGAACATTTAACAAGTTTTTATCAGGCTTATCACTGTTACAGCTGTAAGTTAACACTACATATAGGTACCAGTATGTCTACATACATATAGATAACACCTACTTTATATGACTGACAACTTCATGTATGTAATGAATATCCTTATACACCATATTATCTATACTATTTATAGTAACTTGACACAATTATTAAATAAATTAACTTATAATGACAGTGACTGAATTCATTTCCAGCAGATGTAATTTACATTTGTAAGTAATGCTAGATTTCCTTCATGTCACTAATAATAATATAAATCTTAAACTAATTCAAAACATTTACAAAATTCATTTTCTCATTTCATTACTAATTTACATATAAATAACACTTTCCATTTCATTTTAAAATAAGTAAAATTGGACTTTAATTTAATAATGTGACTAAAGAAAAATATTGATGGTGTAAATTACATTTTAAACATCAATATTATTAAAGTGAAACAGCAGTTATTTGCACAATACATGTATGTGTTTTTTGCGAACCCGAAATTGTTTCATTTAAAATTGATGTAAAAGAGTCGAGAAATGGGATTAACTTACATTAAATTATTATGTCATTCATTTGCATTGATTGTTTTATCATTTGATGACAGGAGATAAATATCATTATGAATGAAGGTGGGAAAACTATGATCACAAAAATTAATCATCTGATATATTTAATGTTCACTGATAAAATCCCATCTTTACAAAACCATTCTAAAACAATTCCTCATTCTGGAACCAATCAAATGCCACCTCACCAAAAACCATATCTCTAAAACCATCTCTGATTGGTTGACAACCAGTTGTCATAATGCTGGAAATTCTGTGAAACTGCTGATAATGTAGTTCTTGATTTCTAACATTTGGAAAATTTATACTGAAATTACAAAAAAATTAAGCCATTATAAAAATAGTACGATAATGGATATTTTCATTTTTTTGAATTAAGGAATAGAAATTACTAAGCATTTTTTTGTAGCAAAGAGATACTGCATTGCAAATTCATTCAAAGAAGCATTTTCATAAAAGTATTTATTGGGTGGTTATTTCCAATAAAATAATTTCTAACAGGCAACCCGGCAGCAAATTGTCTGACAGCTGGACTAAAGCAGTTTTTGGGTGAAACGTATAAATATAATAGATTGCCATTAAATGTCAGAAAAAGAAGTTGACAAAATTAACTCAAAAATTAGCCTAGGGCCTCGATATGTATGGACAGTAAGTAATGACAAATACTTTGCTCTCCCTTAATCAAGTTGGCTTTTAAAAATTGACTTTTTATAGCTTGGAGTATCTCCTCGTGAATACAAAATTTTGAGAGGGATTTGAAGCAAATGTTTGATAGATTAATTAGTTCGAATACATTTTTAGTTCAAATATATCATCAAATCAGAACAGTTTTAATGCTGGGAGGTATCTTTAATTGAAATAGCAAAACTAAAAACACATCAACAATCATCACTTTAAAATGAAGCATGCATGAATTTCACTCATAAACTATTTCTTTTTAACGTCTAGGATGTTGCATTAGTATGTTAAAATGTTTATATTTTGGGAATTTATTTCAAAAACGGTTTGTCTGTTTGGGTTTTACCTAATTATGTTATATTTAAGAAAAACTTTATAATGTAAATTATGAATCTGAATTTTTGCCATGCAAACATACATATTTTTTTTACTAATTTACAATGACATGGCAGCTAAATTGTATGTAAGAAAGAAAGTGACCTTCTATGGAAGATAGCTACATGTATTAGTTATTATGGTTAGTGGATATATAGGTTGTGGATATTTTAACGGTCTATCAGTTATGATTATGACCATGGTTTATACATAAGGATATATAAGTAGGTTGTGGATATTTAACTATGGTTTTTAACAGTCTGTCAGTCACATTACATCAATACAAAATGTGATTACTGAGACGTGAATACATACAGAAAAATTATTTCTGAATGAAATGATCTGTCAATGGTTGGCCTATCGTTGATTAACAATCAGCTGATCGTCAATGATTGTTCATTCCTTCTAAAGGTATACACATCACAAAGTTTAATGTATATTATACTGATCAGTCAATGATACGCTAATGGAAATTGAAGCAGACCGTTATCACTCTATAATCTAGATTTATCTACATGTAGCTGACTGAATATCAATCAGCCACGAATTAAGTGAGAGTATAACCTGATATACATAGCGAGGTTTGGAATTATAACTATGCAAATATACATATTACATGTATAGGGGTCAGTAGCCCACCCGTTTGGGTCTCAAGAAGACTTTGAAAATTAGACTACTGTGAACGTATTATACCAGTCCAATATTACAAGGTTTTAATTCACATATATTTATATTCAAATACTCTTTTAACAGGGTTACAGATTAAAGGAATTATGAGCTTTGATGTTTAATGTTTTTCGGAAATAAATAGTTACAAGGATAGTTCCAGTCTATAATTATTACCGAAGATTCCCAATGCGAACTTAATTTCAAATAACTTTGGCATGTACATGTATTTGAAGAAAGTAACGTGGGAGGAATATATCATATGTAGCTGGGGGGAGGAATATATTATATGTAGCTCAGTGTTTCATTCATTCATTTGTCGGCAAGGCAATATTTTGTTTTTGTCTATGGTTGGGTTGGGGGTGGGGGGATATGGCACCATAAGCCCTCTACACATAAATACACTAAAGAATACTGCATATACTTGGAAGATATTCTAAATGTAATTGATTATAAATATGCATGTTAACTCTAAATAAAGACAATACGATTTAAAAGTGAGTCGACAAGTGATTCATAATCAAATCTATCAGATCTGACAAATAAATTCTTGACTAATGACTTAATTCAATAATCAATCAAACAATAAACAATGATATCAAACACTATAGTATCATATTCTACAACTCAATCAATAAATATGCCATATTACATGTACATGTATGAATGTTAAAGTGCTACTTTCCTTTTATCTTTTCGGTGCTGTTTTTTGCAAGTTATTGATGTAATCTGAACTCTTTATACCGTGATGTGTCGGCCTACAAGCTTATTAGATACACATGTATTTTTGATATTCAATACCGGTATTCATCAATTAACTTCAAAGCGAAATGGCACAGGGGTGGATCTGGTTCTAATTGTGAATATTGTTTGTTATATCAGATCAGAATATAACAAATTAAATGGGGTTTAACGTCTGCCTTTTCTGCACCAGTCGGACTAAAGAAGACGTGCATACGCCATACAGTGTCATCTCATAAGAGTAATTTTGTCCAGACGGTGATATATCCTGATACTTTTTCATGGAATTCCAACTATATTAAGGGTTCTTTTAAATGCACACCAATGTGTACACAGGACAGTCTGGACCTGGTTGTAGCTGTTGCTTGCCATGCTCTACATGTACATGTAACAAATATATTTTATTCTTTGCAATGGCAGAAAAAGGGTGGTCATCCCACAGAAAAGAACATTCATCTTTAATTCAACCATTAATCATAATGACATGTACATGTATCTGATTGATTAGAAGTTATCAAGTTATCATTAGAAAATGAATAAGATGTCAACACAAATAACAAGGTTTCTTATTTTCTTTTATAGGAGCCATCATTGTGAGATTCTATTAAATCTCTGTAAAATATATGACAGCCGACAGGTGATAATTTTCTGCTCAAACCTGTCTACTTGCAACAGGCATACACCATGCAGTGTGCCATGATGAAAGTTTCGCTAGGACAGCAACTGAATTTCACCTGTCCAGTGTTCTTTTACATGTACACAGGACCTTGATTTTTTTTCATCCCATCCAAATGATTAGACACTATTCCTTGGTAGACCCTCAGTACTACGTACTCTTTAGTGTAATATTCTACATATTGAAGGAGATAAACTCTTTAATGTTGGACAAAATAAGGCGTTGAAATGGTTTGATATGATTCAATTACCATGTTGAAATTTAATATTCCAAAACAAGCCAGAAATAAAAATATAGATCAATTTTAACATTCTTTTATTGATTTTATACTGCCATCTTTATCTCTTGTCTTTGATTAATACAGTGCTGGGTGGCCTATAGACAGCAATCTAATTGAAATCAGATCTATATTTCGATTCGCTTTTTATAATTTCGATGGCCTACACTACATGTAGATCTAACAAGTTATAGGGGGAGGTCACATTCAGCCAGTTCAGATATCAAGCACACGACATTTGACTATATAACCTCAGTCATTCGATTAACCAATCAGAATCGTTGTTGCTTTGTTTTGATTTCTATCGCTGATAATGCCTACCCACAATTTCGTGCAGTAAAGGTCAAACCTTCGATTCGACAGACAATTTGATTGGCTGACCCCTCATTTCAAGCAGAACGCAAGTAAAATAATAAGTCTTTCAGATCCTAATGTAGTAAAGACAAGTAAAACGAAATTTTGAACTATAAAAATGAAAGAAATAGGATCTGTCTTTTAATCGGATTGTATTAGGGCTGGGTATCGATAGTGATTTTTACTATCGATAATCGGCAATGAAATGTCGGTCGATAATCGATAGTATCGAAAACAAACTTATTTTCACGGTCGTCATCAAGACTGGATACAGTCACAGTGTAAGTTCAAAGTTCAAAACCATACGATAACGAAGTGGCGAAAGATCGTTTGCTCCTGTCTAAGGAGATTTACTTGGAAAACATTAATAAAACTTGTTATATCACGTATATATACGTCAATCCATGTTGTTTATTATTAAAATAATGCATCCGTGGTTCCGAATGAAGAAATATCGTAAATAATTATGTTAAGGGACCAAAATGAACTTGTTCCGATTCAAAACATTGCGTACGTGCGCGCGAAAATATCAATATGGCGGACAATTCTGTGTCGTTTAGTGTGCCAATAGAGAACCATTATTCGTATAATATATAAGTAAATCAACAAAAGTTTTGTCGTCCATGTGTGCTATTTATTGTACCGGGTACAGTGAACTGTACAGACGAATTCTGAAGCTTGCAAAGGGAAATAACTCTAACTTTATTTACACGTCCGGATATCCCCGATTTAAAGCGATATTCAACAATAATTTATTCAAAACTAAAGTAACGTTTCAATGAGAGTGAATTGATGAAAACTGCTGTTCAAGACACAATTTTGTTATGTGTTACATTGATACTAGATAGTAATTAAAGTGAGCGGTGTATTATAATTAACTGAAAGAAAACATTGACATTTCAGACGCAAGAAAAATAGACGAAGAGCAATAATCGATAGTAACCCACTGCTATCGATAGTGCTTTTCTGGGCCGCCAAATCGATACTATCGATTTATATAGATATTTTACCCAGCCCTAGATTGTATAGACAGCAAATTGTGACAAATATCCTGGCACTCCCAAGATCAAAGATCCATTGGATGGCCGAGATATTCTAGTTTAGATTTTAAATTATGGTAATTCTCACGGCTCTCATTTGGTTCACAATCGGTGGCCCCAATTTTAGACCAAATCGAATCTTAGCCCTGCAGGCCTGCACACAATGCTTTTTTTTTTTCTCACTACAAATCCCATTGTTTCCCAACTCACTGACTTGTTCCGGCCCCCTCACAAAGTTAATCCAGCACTGGACAACTGATAATAAATGAATTATCTTTTTCATAAAAGGCGAGACCCATCTTCATACAGATCTTTCTACATGTATACCTTCATGTAGATATATTAACATATTTTTTAAAATATATGTGAGGAATCTGGCTGACATGTCTTGTCTTTAACAGTATCTGATTTGTTCAGGGAGGTAGAATGATTCTTCTCAATACTCTTAGTGTTAATTCCGCATTTGGTTTAAATTTAAACACCTGTGTCTCAAACTCAATTCTCAAAATCCTCAACATCTTACCAAAAAAAAAGGTTTAAATGCAAACATTAATGTATACCCACTTCGCAAAACAAATAAAGACTACAAATTTAATTAAACCTCCACTGATCTTTCTTACCGAAATCAAAGCAGTTGGATCAAACATTTTAAATAAACAACATGTCTTTAATTATATGTATTAAACAGGTGTAAGCAAATGATTGATCTGTCATTGTTGTACATGATTCTAGTTCTAATTTAGGGGGGGGGGGGTGGATGGCCGAAAGGTCTGTCATTGGGTTGACTGACGTGGTGTCGATTCACCAGTTGTACGTGACAAGGAGTAGGGTTGCCTGTCAAACCTCGTGGAATTCCTCCAGGTCCTCCTGCCGAAAAGACCCGTAGGAGCACACAAATTATTGAAATAAATTTAGACCATATGTTAATACCGAAATGACCTAGTTTGTGTTGAGTGGATGTTAAACTCCATTTCTCTATCTCTCTCTAGTTCTAATTTGACTATAGCGTGTGTTTTAAAATCACATGAGCTGTATAATATTTGTATAGTGATAAAATAATTTGAGAAACTATGTCAAGAGCCAGTTCTTTTTAACCTCTTGTTGACAATCAAATATTAGAATAACTATATAATACAGACGACAAACAGATTAGCGCGGAGAGTTCCATGTTTACCTCACAGACCAACAGAATATTTAAGCTGTGTTCGTCCACAATTTATAAATTCTCTGGTTTCGTGTCAACAATTAAACAAACATTCCCCGAAATCTTTACTCTTGTGTTGTCAGTGAATAGTATGAAGAGTGGCTTGAGATCAACTAATGTCCACTACTAACCTGGTCAATTGATCTACAGATATATTCTTGACAAAACAAGACGTAAAATGAAATGGGGTTTAACATCCTACTCTTCTGCTCCTAACCTGGACTAATGAAGACGGGCATACGCCATACTACAGCCTATTCTTATTTTGAATTCCAACTGCCAAGGGATCTTTTACGTATACGCAAATGTGTACACTGGATCTCGGTTTCCGTCCCATCCGAACAGCTAAACAGCTGTCCTTGACAGGCCCTCTGTCCTGCATCACAAACAAGGGGAAATCCCGCCGGAAAATCTGGATGAACTTTCTCAGCCAAAGCAGGGATCGAACACCCGACCTCCAGGCTAGCGACCCAGCGTCTTACCCACTTATCCACATGATCCCCTACCAGACGTAAAACCAAGTCAAAAAAATACTTCATATTTTTTTATGAAAAGCAATTTCAAAAGTATTGAAAGTAAACATGAAATTAGGCCATTTTCAGCTTAATTCGGTAATTTTCAATTATCATACAATTATTAGTTTACTAATTGACCATGTTTGCAAAAACATATAATTCAACAACCTAATGTTTTCTCCAGGTGTAACTAAAGTTTCAGGATAGTTCTCAGCTTACAAAGGTCACTGACCTTCATTTCACAGTAAATATACTGCAACATACTAGACCATTTTTAAAATTCAGTTTCTTGTAATGGAATACTGATGCTAATAAGTACAAGATATTGAATTGGAACTTGGGGACAAGTCCAAGAAAATCTCACAATGAAACATAAGATGTTAATTAAATTTCTGTTTGATTAATTTTATAGCACAACGACTGCCATTGACAGGACAAGCTCAGAAGTAGTTTTCTTAGAAAACATTAATCTAATATGGCAACAACTTCAGATTTTCCTTATATACTTGAGAATATTTTTATAAAGACACTATACCATCACAAGTTGGCAATAAAGTTGGAAAGAATGGTTGAGAAATGTGTCAACAATTTAAGTATTGTGCTGTATCAACAGTGATATCTCCAAGGATCATTGTCCATTGTATGAATACCAAGAAAAGTAACACGTTTATCTGTTGGCTATCGTACCATAGTGATTCAAACTTGAGGCCAAATAAAGACTATAAGTATGTATGGCTAACTAGTATCTACTAGTACTGTAGAGACGTACTTCGGCTTACAGCCAGCAACGATGAGAGAATTACTTTGATCTGATCTGAAAAAATCGTGCTACACAAAATATTTTTCAGAAATATATGCTTGACATAAATGAATTACACATGCATTTATTTACTTGAGGCACATATATTTTTCAAGATATTCAATTTACAGAATAAATTTTGAGAACTGATACAGTGTAGGTACATGTACAGTCCCGAAGAAATGTTTTAGCAAATTTGTTGTTTACACGTACATGTGTCTCTTCTTG
This sequence comes from Patella depressa, assembly GCA_948474765.1. Classification (NCBI taxonomy): domain Eukaryota; kingdom Metazoa; phylum Mollusca; class Gastropoda; family Patellidae; genus Patella; species Patella depressa. The sequence continues at coordinate 72,398,411 of OX419715.1, read as the reverse complement.
CTTGATCGCCTTTCAATTACTTGGCGCCATGTCATCTGATCATAAATTGTCTGTTGAAATGAAATCAATGAATGTATGCCAATACAATGTGTTATAAGGGATATACATGTATTTCCCTGTCAGCGGTACTTTTAACTTCAGTAAGACAGGTACCATTTAATTATTATTAGCATATACGTTTATCACTCAACCTCGTGGGTTTCCTTCAGGCACTCCGGTTTTCTCCCACTGCTAAAGACCCCTACGCGCCATGGAATTATTGAAATAAAATTAAACCATATGTTAGTCCCGAAATGACCTAGTTTGTGTTGAGTGGACATTAAACCCCATTTCTCTCTCTCTCTCACATTTATCACTAGTAGAAATGGAAATCTATCACAATATTGTAGCTTGCAATGGATTCCAATTGTACTACAATAAAGCTATGAAACTTTAAAGCATCACTGTACATGTAACTGCAACAGTTTTATCATCAAACAAGTTTCTTGGAGTAAAACTGATGAGTCGAAACCAAGGTTGATTTTAACACAGTTGGTTTGCAAATGTACCTATTTTGAAATTAAGCATCATTCTGTTATATAATTGAGAGAATTTCTATTAGCCTGGGAACATTCTATGCCAATCTAAATTTAATTAAATTACAAATCTCATTAGATTTTATGTTTTTACGAGACGTTGCATAACATATAATATGCATGACTAATGAATGTAATATTACAAGAACGAAGTCCAGACATGTACTTGGGTACTTGCTACTACTACAGTACACAAGCTATTGTGCTATCTATTTAATATTCCTACCTTTGAGGGAAATTTCTAGAATACTTTGAAACTCTTGAGGAATTTCACTTTATAAAATAAGTCGAGTTTGTTACTGGTTGCTACATGCTGAAATACTTTTGCAAACGGATACACAATCTTTAAAGTTCTGAACAAATTGAATGAAATTGACAGAGAATTCCGGTCTCGATAAACGAGTAGGCAATTTTCCACAATAACCTACGTTTAAGCATTTCTAAGTTGAATTTGTAAAATTATTACAATGCACATGGTCCCCTCGGTAAATAATCATCTAGTATCTGAGTGGAAACTATTATTTATCTTCCGAGGCCTTAAAGAAACAAGAGGAGGTAAATGTTGATTTTAGAATTTAATTCTCGCAAGCTGAACTCGTGACACAAATACTAACAAGCTTATCAAAATCTCCACCATTTTAACCAAATTTACAGTAAATCTGCAATGTCTCTGATGATGGGAAAATTGGGTAATACCAAGTTAAAGCATCAGAAACCTATTGTTGATGTGTGCTCTTACAACTGGTTTATGGCTCTTAGCAAGTCCAAACAGCTTGGAAATTTCAGCACCTTACTTCTCTCATAATGTTTGTGTAAAGCCTTTTTACAAGTGTTAATACCACAATCTCTGTGATCAGTTGCTAAATGGAAGAAAATATCATCTGAACCACTTGTACATGTATATGACATGAAATGAATGACATGAAATGGAGTTTAACATCCTACTGTTCTACTCTGACTGAGCTAATGAAGACGGGTACACATACTATACAGTGCACTATGAGGGAAATTTAGCCTTAACAGCGGCACTACAGCACACTCTTATAATATCTAATTCCAACTGTCAAGGGATCAGTATTTATGTACATACGTACATGTACTGTGTTGTAAGTAGCTGATTATTTAACTGATATAACTACATTGTACATACATTTATGTAGGCTAGTACATACCTTTGAAAACAAATAAACAGTTTAAAGAAGTAGAACAAATGTCTTTCGATATATCACATGTCACTATAGCCAGTGACCCAGACCAGAAACACAAACAGGTGTAATTTCTTTTTAGAAGAAAAAATTACATTTCGTCAAAGGCATTTAAGCAGAAGTCGTACAACAGGTCCCACTAAGGTTTACGTACATAGCAAATTTCATGTTTTCACACCAAAATAAACAGTGTGACTCATGCAAGTGTTACATTGTGAATTTTGTTTTGAAAATAATACAAAGTTCAGGGTTCAAACTTTTTCTAAAAATTTGTTCTTTCAAGATTGCATACATGTACACTTGTTTCCTGTCAAATTTAACACAATGTGACTTGAATGAGAAGCGAAATTAATTAGAAGTAATGACTAAGATTAAAGTATCTGATCGTCATTCGAGGGATTCTGAATCCCTTGCCAACTGCAAAATTGGATCTCACAACGAGAGAAAGAGAGAGAGGGGGCTTATCTACCCTTTGATTTAACTGTCTCAATTTAAAATAAAATTATTAATTTGAGTGAATTAAGCTGTCAAAAAATTTGATACGAATGATAACCAGTGGCATTATTAAACATGACATCATACATGTACTTGTACCTTTGGTGTTCTAAACAGTGATACAACTGCACCATGTATTTCCCCAGGGCTCAATTTAAAGACTCAGTCTTCCAATTATATACATGTAAATAGGCAGCAGTATTTTAGGAAGTGAAAGGCAACTGGGAAAATTATAGAAATGAAATGAAATGGGTTCAACGTTCTATTGTTGTGTTATGCTCTGGCTGGGCGAATGAAGACAGGGATACACCATAAAGTCTGCTACAGCTAGTATTAGAGAAATTTTTGCCTGAACAGCAGCACAACAGCCTACTCTTTTATCTTACATCTATTCAAACTGCCAAGGGATCTTTTACGTCCATGCCAATATGTGAAAATAATAGAAATCCAATGCAGATCGGCAGGAGACACTACTGATGACAAATTATACATGTAGCTCTCACTAACAAAGTTGCTTTAAAAATCTTATATTTTCATAAAAGCCATTTTAAGTTAACACAGAAGTGACCTTTAGTGAAAGCCTCAAATATAAACTATTTTAAAACCTAACACAAGACCAACTAACATTTATTTATACCATTCTTAAATTTCATACAAAAGTCTATTATTTCTGTACCATGTGATCTACATGTATAGTGATATAATTGTGGGAAATTAAATGGGGTATGACATCCTACTTTTCTGGACTGATGAAGATAGTACTTTTGTGAGTACATGTACATGTATGCATCTTTAAAAGAAAGAGTGGTACCGGTAAAAGGAGAGAGAGAGAGATCAAGTTTAACGTCCACTTGACACAAACTATGTCATTTTGGACTAACATTTCGTTCAATTTTATTTCAATAATTCGCTCGCACATCAGTCTTTTTTACCAGTAGGAGTACAACCAGAGAATTGAAACCTCGCAAGTTCACTCAATGACAGAGCTTATCATACAAAGCGCACACACTACCATTCGGCCATCCAACAACCCCCATTGTAAAAGGAGACTGTGACAGTATATTAATGTGAACCTGCATACCCACACAAAGCTACATTGTATATATGTACATGTATTTTATCATGTATGTAAAATTGGTGGACCGCAATGTTATCACCTTTAAAATAATATCAGACAAATTTTTTTATCACAAAAAATTAATTTTAATGAAAACCAGACTAAAAAGCAAGCAAAAATGTTGAACTTGATGTATTTTCAAATTGTCTGTGAATAGGATATGTGATGAAAACAATGTTATAAGAAGATAAAGAGAAAGGTTAATTGTTAACTACATGTATGTACATGTTATGTGATGGATGTAAGTACAGATGAACATTATTCTACCTACATGTACATATATGTTTATACTAATCTAACTTGTTATACCTGTATCAGACACAGAAGTCTGCGTACAATGATCTAATCAATCTATATAAGAAACAAGATGGGGTTTATCGTCCTACTTTTCTTCACCTAACAGGCTAATAAAAAATAGGTTGCCAGGCAACGAAACATACGCCCACACAGCAGCCAAATCGTCCGGGCAGTCAACAAGAGTTGTCGCATATTAAGGAATTATCAGAAAATCATTAGAATTTGTTTGGTTTTTATAATCAAACGTTTTTTTTTAAATCAGATAATAATTGTGACCTCCAGAGGGACCACAAGCTAAAAAGGGTGATTTTTCGTACAATCAGGGGACATAATTCAGGAAGTAATGACCCAATGGGCACAAATATCGAAAGGAACCAAGGTCTTTGGGTTACAAACATACATGTCAAGTTTCATCAAAATCGGTTCAAAATTGTGACCTCTATAGGGTCCACAACCTTGATATAACATGTTTTCACACTATTCGTGTACAAACGACGGCCATTTTGTCCGTCAATTCTAGTCCGATTTTCACGTAATTCAAACTCACTCTTCATTACCATGTAACGGTGATATAGTCAAACGTTTTTTTAAATCGGATAATAATTTTGACCTCCAGAGGGACCAAAAGCTAACAAAAGCGATTTTTTGGACAATCCGGGGACATAATTCAGGAAGTTATGATCCAATGGGTGCAAATATCGAAAGGAACCAAGATCTTTGGGTTATAAACATACCTGTCAAGTTTCATCAAAATTGGTTCAAAATTGTGACCTCTATAAGGTCCACAACCTTTATATAACATATTTTCACACTATTCGCATACAAACGGCGGCCATTTTGTCCGTCAATTTTGGTCCGATTTTCCCAAATTCAAACTCAACCTTCATAACCATGGAATCGTGATATAATCAAACGGTTTTTTAAATCGGATAACAATTTTGACCTCCAGAGGGACCACAAGCTAAAAAGGGCGATTTTTTGGACAATCAGGGGCCATAATTGAGGAAGTTACGATCCGATGGGCGCAAATATCGAAAGGAACCAAATTCTTTGGGTTATAAACATACATGTCAAGTTTCATCAAAATTGGTTCAAAATTGTGACCTCTATAAGGTCCACAACCTTGATATAACATATTTTCACACTATTCGCGTACAAACGGCGGCCATTTTGTCCGTCAATTTTGGTCCGATTTTCATGAAATTCGAGGTCAACCTTCATAACCATGGAACGGTGATATAATCAAACGGTTTTTTAAATCCGATAAAAATTTTGACCTCCAGAGGGACCACAAGCTAAAAAGGGCAATTTTTCGGACAATCAGGGGCCATAATTCAGGAAGTTACGATCCGATGGGCGCAAATATCGAAAGGAAACAAGATCTTTGGTTTATAAACATACATGTCAAGTTTCATCAAAATTGGTTCGAAACTGTGACCTCTATAAGGTCCACAACCTTGATATAACATATTTTCACACTATTCGCTTACAAACGGCGGCCATTTTGTCCGTCAATTTTGGTCCGATTTTCACGAAATTCGAACTCAGCCTTCATAACCATGGAACGGTGATATAATCAAACGTTTTTTTAAATCCGATAACAATTTTGAACTCCAGAGGGACCACAAGCTAAAAAGGGCAATTTTTCAGACAATCAGGGGCCATAATTCAGGAAGTTACGATCCGATTGGCGCAAATATCGAAAGGAACCAAGATCTTTGGGTTATAAACATACATGTCAAGTTTCATCAAAATCGGTTCAAAATTGTGACCTCTATAAGGTCCACAACCTTGATATAACATATTTTCACACTATTCGCGTACAAACGGCGGCCATTTTGTCCGTCAATTTTGGTCCGATTTTCACGAAATTTGAACTCAACCTTCATAACCATGCAACGGTGATATAATCAAACGATTTTTTAAATCGGATAACAATTGTGACCTCCAGAGGGACCACAAGTTAAAAAGGGAGATTTTTCGGACAATCAGGGGCCATAATTCAGGAGGTTACGATCCGATGGGCGCAAATATCGAAAGGAACCAAGATCTTTGGGTTATAAACATACATGTCAAGTTTCATCAAAATCGGTTCAAAATTGTGACCTCTACGCTGTTCACAAGCTAAAAGATAGGCTGGCACTGCCAGGCAGGATACGCCCACATTTTTGAGAGATGGATAGAGAACAAGCAATACCGAAAGTGATTTTTCCTACATCATTAAGTCCTGTATTTCATACTGTATTGGGAGCAGCCATTTGTTGGTCAGTTCCAGTCTGATATTCATGAAATTCGAAGCCGACAATGATTATGGTGTGACGGTACACAACCTAGAAATGTTACTTTTCGTCAAAATCAGATAAGAATTGTGACCTGTAGTCCACAACCATGATATACCATATTTTTACACTATTCGCGTACAAACGGTGACCATTTCGTCCGGCAATTTTGGTACGATTTTCACGAACTTCGAACTCAACCTTCCTTACGGTGCAACAGTAATATAATCAGAGGTTTTTTTTAAATCAGATAATAATTGTTCGAGAGATAGACAGAGAACAAGCAATACCGAAAGTGATTTTTCCTACAATCAAAGGCCATAATTCATTAAGTTACAATTTGATATGCGCAAATATCGAAAAGAATAAAGATCTTTAGGTTATAAACAAGCATTTCAGGTTTCATCAAAATCGAAAAAATTAAAATTGTCACCTCTACAGGGTCCACAACTTTGACATACCATATTTTTACACTGTTCACGTACAAACAGCGGCCATTTTTTCTGGCAATTAGAGTCCAATTTTCTCGAAATTCAAACTCAACCTTCCGTAGGGTGTAACGGTGATAGAGTCAAACGTTTTTTCAAATCAGATAATAATTGTGACCTTCAGAGGGACCATAGGCGATTTTTCGGACAATCAGGGGCCATAATTCAGGAAGTTACGATCCGATATGCGCAAATAACGAAAGGAACCAAGATCTTTGGGTTATAACCATGCATTTCAAGTTTCATCAAAATCCAATTAAAATTGTGACCTCTACAGGGTCCACAACCATGATATACAATTTTTTAACAGTATTCGCGTACAAACGGCGGCCATTTTGTATGGCAATTTTGGTCCGATTTCCCCGAAATTCGAACTCAACCTTCCTTACAGTGTAACGGTAATATAATCAACCGTTTTAGTAAATCGGATAATAATTGTGACCACCAGAGGGACCAAAAGCTAAAATAAGGCGATTTTGCGTATAATCAGGGGCCATAATTCAGGAAGTTACGTTCCGATATGCGCAAATATCGAAAGGAACCAAGATCTTTGGGTTATAATTATGAATTTCAAGTTTCATCAAAATCGAATAAAAAATGTGACTTCTACAGGGTCCACAACCTTGATATACCATTTTTTAACAGTATTCGCGTACAAACGGCGGCCATTTTGTATGGCAATTTTAGTCCGATTTTCCCGAAATTCGAACTCAACCTACCTTAGGGTGTAACGGTGATATAATCAAACGATTTTTTAAATCGGATAATAATTGTGACCTCCAGAGAAACCACAAGCTAAAAAGGGTGATTTTTCGGACAATCAGGGGCCATAATTCAGGAAATTACATTCCGATAGTCGCAAATATCGAAAGGAACCAAGATCTTTGGGTTATAAACATGCATGTCAAGTTTCATCAAAATCGGTTCAAAATTGTGGCCTCTATAGGGTCCACAAGCTAAAAACGTGATTTTTCGTACAATCAGGGGCCATAATCCATGAAGTTTTCATCCGATACATGCCAATATCGAAAGCAGCCGAGATCTTTTGAGGATAAACCTATATTTCAAGTTTCGTCAAAATCGGATAAGAATTGTGACCTGTAGAGGGTCCACAAACAAATTGTGGACGGACGGACGGACGGACGGACGTCCGGACGGACAGGGGCGACGACAATATACGTCCACATAAAAATGTGGGCGTATAAAAACGTGATTTTTCGTACAATCAGGGGCCATAACCCATGAAGTTACAGTCCGATACATGCCAATATCGAAAGGAACCGAGATCTTATGGTGTTAAACCTATATTTTAAGTTTAATTGAAATCGGATAAAAATTGTGACCTGTAGACTGTTCACAAAAAAATGTGGACGGACGGACGGACGGACGGACGGACAGGGGCGACGACAATATACGTCCACATAAAAATGTGGGCGTATAAAAACAGGCATATGCTATACTTTGTGATATTTGGGAAATTTATTGCAGATACTGTAGCCACACCACCACCTATATGTACATGTACATGTACCCTTACATTGTACATGTACCTCAAATTACAACACTTTACGGCGTGTATGCCTACATGTACATGTACACAATACCTTGGTTTTTCATCCCATCAGAACGTCTAGGCATTGTTCCATGCCAGCCTTGCCAGATCCTCCGTCTTGCATCACTTACAATGGGAAACTACATGTATGTTGAAAAATGTAGGAAACAGCAGGATTTAACTGAGCCCGAAGTTCACAAAGCATTAGCAGACTTCAGTAAAGAATTACTCATTGTTCGCCTTATTTTAACTAAAATATAGCCCATTAATACTTTTGTTGTTTTATCGTATCAAGCACATCAATAAGAAACTATTTCTCATAAACAGCATCTTAATGATTCAGCAACTGTTTTTCCAAAATATTAGTAAAAAATAAAAGTAGAATTACTGAAGAACAAGAAATTAATGTCCGCAAGAAATATGAACATCTTTGTGGCCACTTGCAAATAATTTCAATTAGGGCTGGGTATCGATATAGTGATTTTTACTATCGATAATCGGCAATGAAATGTCGGTCAATAATCGATAGTATCGAAAACAAACTTATTTTCACGATCGTCATCAAGACTGGATACAATGTAAGTTCAAACTTCAACACCATATTGCGAAAGATCGTTTGCTCCTGTGCTTCCACACAGCACTTTTAGCTTTGCGGGTAACATCAACAAGCGTTTTGACGTCCATGTGTACTATTTATTGTACCGGGTACCCTATTACTGAGGCACACGTACAGAAATAGTGAACTGTTCAGATGAATTCTGAAGCTTGCAAAGGGAAATAACGCTAACTTCATTTACACATCCGGGTATCTCCGATTTAGCGATATTCAACAATAATTTCTTCAAAACTAAAGTAACGTTTCAATGAGAGTGAATTTATGAAAACGGCCGTTCAATAAGCAGTCACAATTTTGTTATGTGTTACATTGAATACTTCACTTGATAGTAATTAAAGTGAGTGGTGTATTATGATTAACTGAAAGAAGCCACTGACATTTCAGACGCAAGAAAAATAGACGAAGAGCGATAATCGATAGTAACCCACCGCTATCGATAGTGCTTTTCAGGGCCGTCCAATCGATACTATCGATTTATATCGATATTTTACCCAGCCCTAATTTCAATATACCCTAACTTATTCAACTGACCATGATGTCTGTCTCAGTCTTCATAAACCGACATAAAAATGAATTAGTCAGTTTGTAGGATATAGATTTCTGACAATTTTCCTTTAGCAGAATGTCAATAATTAACTTCTTGGTAGATGTATTGTACCCCAGACTAACCAAGACATTGAACTACATATGAACTACCCTTGTAGATTTTTCAGGGATTTGTCCTAAAGGCATCTTGCAATGATTATTCAGGCCTAAATTATAATGGGATATGACATCTATGTACATTACATGTATTTACCAGATGGAGTATAGTTACATGTACATGTACAGACGAATTTCAAAAGATAACAATTCAAAACAATAAAATAATCAAAATTCTTCCTCTGAGTACACTATGACATTTCAACAAGATTTTCCAAAAGTACATATATTTCTTTTAAGCTATAGTCCCAGTATTTATAATGAAATGCTTTTATCAAACAAAGATCTTAACGTCAAGACTGATTCAAATGAAAATCAAGGATTTTAATAAAGCTTATAATGTGACAGTGACATTAAGACAAACTCTGGCTGAGTGATACTGGTAATTCATATAGCTTCATGTCAACTCTACAGCAACATGGTTTGTCTCTTTAATCTCATCTTCTCTATTCTGTATATTGACTGAACAGATAGACAGTGACATGATACATGACTTACTGTCTATTTAAAGTGACAAGCTGAAAGACCAAGTCTCATCATTTGAACAATATATAATTAATTAAGTCCTTTCTTGGAATGATGAGAAATTAGTAAATAAATTTGTGAGTATAATTTAAAGGTGAATGTCCCGTCAAATATTGACTGTGTGGTGTGGTTGTTTGATGTCATGAAAGATAAGGAGTGTAACATCATTGTATTCTGTCATGTTCAAGTTTATGTTGAAAATGGTGACATGACCTGCCTAATGGTAATTGTTAACTCCAATACCAGGGTAGCTATATTGTCTTGAAACACTTTTATTATGGCATTTGTCTTGTAAACAATACAGTTAACAAGGTTAACAGTGATGCTACTGTATTTACCCTTTTCTTTTAATTCATAAATATTATGAAAAGAATTTAGGGATGTACTTACATGTAACTGTACTCTATGCATCTTTTAATCAAATCTACAAAATAGATTTAACAGATAGCTAATTCCTTTCAAACTACAGGTTAATCTCTATACTGTCCAAAAAATAGTTTAATTCCATTCAATATTTACAAAGACAAGATGAATCCAAAATATTCAGCATGTAAAGGAATATCAGTCCAAAAAATATTCCAATTCTATTCAATATTTACAATGACACTACAAATCCAAGAAATGACAACATTCAATATCCATGTGTCTAGTGACTATCCATGTCAGATGATACAAAAGCCAGTGCCACCAACATGAATGATTTCCACTGAAATCTATAGACCAGTATCTTTTTTTTTATTAAATCCCTAATTACAGTACTATCAGCAATCCTACTGGTTTTTTTTATAATCTATATTTCCTATTTGGGATTTAACTGCAGTCCTTCACGTTTAAGGTGAGCTTTCGCTCCTGCTCCTCTCAACGCACCTCAGCTTTCCTTTGTGGGAGTCAGAAAGGACTCCTGCAAATTAGCTAAATCGCTCTCCTAAATAATGAGATTAATAAACCACTTTCAGTTTTTGTTTATCTTTAAACTGCATACATTAGAGGTATCTTTTTCCATGTTGATCATACTGATGCTACCATATTCACCAAATATTAAACAAGACTAAATACAATTTGGCTGTCCTTTCTTCAAGAAAATGTAGCATTACTCTTGCAATATGATTAAGAAGAGTTTTGCAGGAGCTTTTTTTCTCATTTTTGAAATTGGCAGGAGCTTTTTATCGCTCCCGCATAATTCTATAAATGTGAAGGACTGTAACTGTACATAATAATAATAATAACTGTTCTCCCACACTCAGGGCTCACACTGTCGGTCGCCAAAGTTGCAATTTGCGATTAAATTATGAAAGTGGCGATTTAATTTTCATTTTGGCGAAAATTTTTGCGATAAAGTTTTGGGGTACTGGCGATTCTTTTTTAGAATTGGCGAAATTTTTTTTATAAAATTCTAACCGTATTTATCCTTGATTAACCATACAGTTGTATAGCGGCAAACTATAAATCAATCAACTTGTTGATAATCCTGAACGTGTAATGAGTAACACTAAACACTTGTCTAGGATTAATGGTTTAAACTGATTGATAATTGTCAATCATAAAGCCTATAACTGGCCATTGTTCATCATTAATTAACCCTAACAAATAGATTAGCGGTGACTATTTTATGTTGTGTAATGAAAACCAAGGGGAGTAATCAAAATGGCTGATCATTGCCGGCAACTCTTTTGAAGAAGAGTTACATGATTTGATAGTTGAATTTCGTTTACTGTACGTGGCTTCATACATCATGTATAAATATTACAGCATGGCTAATTGGACATGTGTGAAATAGCTTTATTTAACGTCCGCTTCCACCGAGGTGATATCGCAGACAAGTAATTGGACATTATTATTCCAAATTATATATCGCAATGGGTCGAAAACGAAAGAGTGAGTTGAATAGCGACGATTCTGGAGTGAGAAAACTGTCTGCCTTTTTTTCGTTACCGCCGTCGAAGTGTTCTAAAGTTAACGAAGAGTCTAACGTCGGCTCCTCTAGACGAAATGGACTTGATACTACGATTAACGATTCAGTACATTGTCAAATTTGATGTCAATCACATTAACAAAAAACCAACCTGATCTCAATACATCATTTACAAAATGGGCTAATGTAAAACAAAGGAGAATCCTGTAAATTGTAAATATGGTTAAAGAAATAAAAAAAATATTATGTTATTACAATATGTGTTTTATATTTTTGGCAGATAAAATATTCAAGTTGGCGAAAAAAAAATATCATCATTGTTTTACGTAAAAATTAGGATTCATTTTGGCGGAAAAAAAATGAAAGCCAGTGTGAGCCGTGAGCCCTGCCCACACTAGATGATGTTATTGTATGATTTGATAGAGTCGTAATTGAATATATAATAAGTGTCATATATTGTACTGTGTCATTGTTATCATTGAGAGAAGGGCTTGATTTAATGTTTTGACTACTGGAGGTGTGCCATATACTTACTGTATTTACATGAAACTATGTAGCCTGTGGGCTGGCTTTATGAAGGGTAAGTCGCATAAAGCTTACACCATATAAATAAATTACATTTATTTGAAAATAAGAAGCTGATTTATAAGCAGATAACAATATTTATTTAATTTTACACCCCCATATTTTGTTTTAATACTAAAACGTCAAAGTCATGTTAAAACTCCCACGAATACATCACATATCATAAATTATTGATAGAGAATGTTGACAAGTTGTAAGAGACAGAGAGAGAGAAATTGGGTTTAAACTAGACTTGACACAAACTAGGTCATTTCGTGCCTAACATACATGTATGGTTCAATTTTATTTCAAAAATTCGCTTGGACAGACAACTCTACTCCTTGTCACGTACAACTGGGGAATTACATGTAAAACCATGCCAGTTCTCTTAATGACAGACCTTCATGATACAGCATCCACATGCTAACCATTCGGCCATCCAATGGCAACTGCCTGACATGTTGTATTTTCAAATATATTGTAAATGTCTGTAGAAGTAAAAGCGAAACTGAGATTTCAGGCAATGGCACAAATTACTGTAGATCACTTCCGGACTAGCATACAACTACATGTATGGTTCAATTCTATTTCTAAATTCGCTTGGCGTAGGGATCTTTAAAAGTGGGAGGGAACCGGAGGACCCGGATAAAACCCACGAGATTGATCAGACGACAGTACATGTACTCCTTGTCACATACAAGCCACTTGATTAAATGACAGACCTTCTGATCCATTGCATGTGTGTTAACCATTCGGCCACCCAAATCCCCCATGTATTAATGGAGAGTAAATGTATAAGCCTGCTGTCATTACAATCAATAGATGTATGTAATGTTTAATAATATACATTAATATACATTAAAGGTACAAATTTAATATAGTAATAGTAGACAAGGTAAAATGGGAGAGGTGGGGAACAGTGGCTCCTAGAAAAAGGAGTGCACATACAATGCAATGACTACTGTACATGTAGATGTGGTTTACAATTACAAGATCTGTTTAACACTTTTAAGCTTTAGAAGTGGACTAGTACATGTAGACTTACACATACTGTAACTCATACGTGTAGTTTTATTTGATTTTGTCTGTCAACTCGTGTAAAATATACATTTCAGTATCCAATCATGCAAACAGTCAACAGAAAATATCTAAATAAACCTAATACATGTAGTTTACTCCATGATGAGATTAATCAATATCTAATCCGATTAAGATAAGATTTGGCATACTTGTCTTGTATTATTAAAAAACCTAAGCTTAAAGAGTTTAGTTCCACATAAAAGTTATTAAAGTACAATGAAATCAACCCTGTTAGTTAAAATTAAAAATTCAGAAGCATCACTTCTTATCAACTATAGACTGATAATGATATTGTCTTCCTGTAATATAATATAATAATGTACCTTATTACCCAATGTTGGTGAGTAATGCCAACTATTAATAGAGCTACCAGTAAAAATACTTGTATAGAGTCATTATTGAAATTGTCAACCAATGTTTTATAATACTTTCTTCCGGTTCCAGTTTGCTCGCTATGGTACCGGTACATTATACACTTATGTGTACAGCCTTAACTCGGTGGTGGCTAGATCCAAGCCCATCTATAAATGTCTGTGTGTCCATGAATGTACATGTATATTCTTTTAAGAAGATTCAGTACATGTACCGTACCGGTATGTATTGAAATCTAATATTACATTGCTCCTTTACAGAACAGTTTTACCTCAATTTCAATTATTCAAAACCACTTACTTAAGACCAGCTCATAAATTACAATTAATACTGTCAACTGTTAACAATAATTTATGGAAACAAAAATCATTTCATTTCAAGTTGTGGAAACTTAGATGTTTTCATAACAAAATATATGGGTCTGTTCATTTTCAAAAAGAACTAAATATACATGTTCCACAATAGGAGAATTTGTACATTTCCATCCTTTTCATACAATGCATCTTGAGTTTTTTTTAATTTATACAAAGACAGTAGATAACGTATATATAAAATATTATTTATAATCTGTGACAATATGTTATCACGATTCTAAAGATTTTTCTTTATGGTCCTTGACCCTTTCCACTTATTATTGTGCGTAATGAAAGACAGTTCATGACTAACTGTATAAATATGTCAACATGCTACAATCAATTTGTTAAGACTTATTTAAATACCTACCATTTAAAGAATTTGACAGCAGCCTCCCTTTTCCTTCATGGGACTAGTGTTCATTTCTCGAACTATTTCTATAAATACTTCGTTTACATTCTGGGTACTTTTAGCAGAGGTTTCTAAGAAGGGGCATCCCCAAAATTGAGCTAAAGCTGAGCCTTCACTGGATGGCACCTCACGCTGCTGGTCTAAATCGGCTTTATTTCCAACTAAAATCATCGGGATCTTCTCTATTCCTTTAACACGAATAATTTGTTCTCGCATAGTTTTTATATCTTGAAATGTCTGTAAACTTGTTATACTAAACACAATGACAAAACCTTGTCCATTTTTAATATACAAGTCTCGCATAGAAGCAAATTGTTCTGTGCCAGCAGTATCAAGAATTTCTAAAACTGAGGGTGCGGAATCAACTTCTATCTCTTTGCGATAGAAGTCCTCAATTGTTGGATCATATTTTTCCATGAAAGTTCCAGAAACAAATTTGACAGTGAGAGCACTTTTCCCAACCCCTCCACTTCCTAACACCACCACTTTATATTCCTTCATTTTGTTAATATCTTGGATTGATCACAGAATATTTTTAATTTTTTAAAAAGGAATCAGTACACTATTATCAAGCTATTAACAACTCTATAAGCTTACCTTCACTTATTATATGAGAAAGTATTTTTGAAATTAAAATAACGATCACGGTTGTATTGAGTAATTACTCCAGTTATCCATGAATGGTAGCACGATTTTCTAATAAGAGCTGAAATAATACACACATGAAATAATCGGCTTGAACCTCCTTGACAATGGGCTCAACAATTAATCCAACTGTGTTAAGTTATGAATTAAAGAGTCCAATAATAAGTTAATCCTTTTAACAATTGGGTTTAACACACTAAAGCCCACAACTAAAACTTCTTACTACTACACTTGAAAGTAGGTTAATAAGTAAGTTTGTCATAAGTTTGTAGGCTTCGTAATTTTACCACTCCCTCTAAACACAGCTTTCTTAGCTAAGCAGATCCTTGTCGACAGATACAATCACCACTGAAAAAAAAAATTACAGTTGTTCACAATTTAATTCAGCTAACCTTCATTTCTGAAATAAAACATTAAAAACCATATCATATATTTTAAAATATTATGAAAAGAGCTCAACTGAAGTATGGAATACACACGTTCAAAAAACAATTACAAATTCGCTGAAGAGTGAAATGTCAGTCACTGAATTCATTGTTCTAAAAAATAATAATAACCTCTTCATAAGTTCTGATAAATCCTGTAAATATCTAATATGAAAGCAGATCTTTTGTGTAAAGAGACAATATTTACTAAAGATCCAAGCCATAGTGGACTGTGTCCATAGTGAGCCGATTGAACAACAAACCAAATTAACACTAGCAAGTGGGAGGCCAAATCCATGTTAAATCCAACCGGGCAAAGTTGACGATTTCACTGTACTCACATTGAGATAATCACGGATTATCGCTATCCCATTCTCTTATTTTGAAACTACTCTTTTTCCAAAATCAGCAGTATAAGTAGCCCTCCGACTTTCAATGACTGGAAAATCTTGAAACTACCGATAAACTATGATATATGAACCACTAGAAGTAATTGAAAGGACTGTTCCTTCGCCATTTTGGGTGGGCCAACCTTCACATTAGGCTTTTCTCGCCTCACTCGTTAGAGAGTGAGCGTGTATTACTGGCGTTAGGTCCAGATTTGTTTGACGGTTCTACATTACATAGCAAACAAAACTTGAGACGTTTGCCAAAATAGAAAGCGGCCTTCAAAAATAAATGCGCTCAAATATGGATTAATTCTGAATATGGCAAAAAAGTAATAAAATAGCTCATTTGTCAGTTAATAAGCTAATCACATGACCGCATCGATAAATTTAAAATATATTTGCCATTGGCTACACCTAAATTGAAATAGATGCAGAAAAAAATAATCACGTGTGCCAATTTTGACGTAAACGTTGATGAAAAAAAACCCACAATAAAATGGAATAAAGTTATTATAAAAAAAATTAAAAAAAATTGCCCGTTGGCGACTTGATTTAAAATGTAAAGCGCGTTTTTCAGAATTCGAAAGTTTAATTACATAATAGGCCTACTATCCATCTATTTATTAGACCAATGATCTCGTGTGTAGGTGCGATTTTAGGGCACATTATCACATAAGCTACAATCACAGGCGTACAAGCTGCCCCTCCCCATTTTGTATAAAACATATTGTGTTCTTGAATGTGTCCAATTTAAAAGCGAATTTAAATTCAGAGTGTCCTATAGTTAGGCAATTAGGCCTACCTAACTACATTTTTTGGGCATCCAAAAAAACCAACAAAAAACAATACAAAAACCAGTTAGTCCCCAAATTCAAGCATGAATATCATTTGTGCCTTAAAGATAAACTGTTGAATTGGATTAAATCCGAGTACGGTATGTTAACGGTTATTTGCCCCCCCCCCCCACGAATTGATTGTCTGGTGGGGGTTTACAGCTTAATTTTTACTATAATATATAGGTCTAGCTAAGTCTCAAATCATTATCATCCAAAGTCGCTTCGACACTGAAATCACAAATTTATGGCATTTTAACTCAACATTGATGTTACCGGGAAAATGGGGCTTCTAATATCCAATATTGAAGAAACATTTTACCATTTCAGCGCCATTTACAACAAGGGACTCGAAGGCCGAGGCTAGACATATTCCACAAGGCATGTGAAACGGTGATAACACATTCTTATCTGAGCACATAAATACAACCGGTGTAGGCTGGAATAACCAAACCAGATGCTATAGAGATTGACATTCGCCGAGTATAAATAACTTGAAATTAGAGTAAAAACGGAAACGATTGAATGCAAATCAGTTTATATATAGATTTATAATACATTTTTATATGCGTTGCGTCCCATTTGTGTCAATCCATAGGTCCCAAATTTGAGCGATTAAGCTCTTTTAAATGAGGTTTTTGAAAATAATTCCAAAATTTCATTGTTGGAATTGGTCTAGAGAAAATCTCATCAAGGCTGTGTTATTGGGTTTGGGAAATGAAAGAACAATTATGTTTAGGGCTGACGGACGATTATGGCTAAAGAAAACTAGGGTCGTTCAGGTAACTACAACCACGATTAGATTTTCGTTTCAAAATAGACTAAGTTTTGTCGTATTTGTGACTATTATTACTGTTAACAATGAACACAAAATCAGATAAGCCCCCAACATTAGTTCTTTGTGCAAACAGATTTATATTTTTTTTTAAAGATATCCAATCCACGAAGTGAATCAACATACTAGAATTAATTAAATCCTTACTCTTTGTTTTTACCCAAATTAAATCAATCTAGTTATTTTAGTTAATCATAGACTTTATTTACTCGACTTTATCATATATCGATCTATATTCCCATACCCTTATTAGAAAAATACCTCGTCTTTGTATTAATATAGTGGTTTGTAAATAACAGGAATGTGTTAGGTTGCCTATCTGTTTGTTGAGCATTACCGAACATTACGTGTCCACGAAATACCGGATATACATTAATATGTACTGTATAAAGAACACAAGCAGCAGAAATAATTGCACCTTAGTATCGGGCCCGTATCTAGACACCATTAAGCAGGGGGGGGGGGCATTACCTTTCGGTAGGGAGGCGAACATTTTGAGGAAATTTTCGGAAAGGTCATTCTAACAGACTGCTGTAATCATCATGCTATGTAGTTACCTAGGCGTCTAATAAGCATTTTAAAATAAGTATTCGAACAAAAAAAAAATAGTATTTTTAGGTTAATATAATGAACTGTGTATACTTTAATGATTGTTAGCAATTTCTGAGCGGGGGAGGGGCGCATGACCCCCCCCCCCCCCCCCCCGCGCGCCCCCTTGTAGATACGGGCCCGCTTAGTATCAATCAGAAAGGGCAAATAAAAGAACATTTCTTTTTTTAAACACCAGACAAATAATACGAAATGTCTACCGCTTCCCTGCGGTGAGAATGGAATCTATATTGTTTGTTATACTATACATGCACTGTACATTGCCAAGTACATTACAATCCTACGCCAAATAATTATCGGCGTGAATGACAAGTGCCGGGGAAAATTCATACCAACAATGAATGATCCTATGTCTTGTCTACATTTCATGGAAAATTCTAATTCCTTTATATGCATTACTTTGGTAAACACACGAGATATAATATAAAAACCAAAAAACAGGTACCCCCTCCCCCGCCAAAAAGAACAAAACACCCCCCCCCCCCCCCAAAGAAAAAACCCCCAAGACAGTATGAGAACCGGTATCAACAGGCATCTTCACCTTTTCTAGACGCACTCACTGGTAATAATTATATAATCTTGAATAAATAAATAAATTAAAACAATACTGTGTTTATTAAAGGGAGACAACCTCTATTAACAAGTGATGGATGTAGACCACCAATATTGCTAATTCTCCGATTGACTCTTCGCCCGTCTCCAACTTTTCCCCAAATTTTAAATGGACTAAACGTTTGCCGCCACAGACAGAGGAATATCGTGATTTTATGCACTCACATTTAATATAATTATTAACGTTGCCCTTGTCTGTCCGCCCACCCAGCTTCAAAAACAAGGATTAACAATTGTCGTTTATTCAATTTCCTTAATACTCTGGTACAATTACCCATATGTATTCCTACCCGACATTACTAATAAAATAACTGACGCCGACAATATGGAATTTCAGAAACGGTAGCGACGACTCGAATTTTTTTTAATGTTAATGTAAATTAATGTTCATATTGCTATTGCTACTCTGGGCGGTCATGGTGAGATATGCCCATGTGAAGATGCATTATGCAAGATAGAGCTGACAATTCTCACTATTATGAAGAAGGAATATTTTGAACATTTATGTTAACTTATTTCATTCTGAGCGAATTTAGGACTGTTTGAAAAGAGCGTGGTCTCGATTTGCATCGCTAGGTTTCTAACAATAATTAACAAAGTCTCGATTATCTATTTTTTAAAATCAAATAATCAAATTGTGACCGTGTTTCAATCCGTTCAAAATTTATAAGCAGGTTTATAAGCAGGTTTAGTTCTTACATAACGCATCTTTAAGATGGGAGGTTCGGCCAAGAAAGGACCTGGCAATAAAGAATTTCCATTGTAGCACATTGTATGGCGTATGCCCGTCTTCATTATCCTGGTTGGAGCAAAATTTGATTAAAATACAGATCTATATTTCGTTTCGTTTTTTTTATACTTTCGACGGCATATACAACAGGAGAACGCTAGATCGAAGACAGTCCTACGCATTTTAGCACAATATGACGTCATATATAGATTGTGGGTTTGGTAAGGGCTAGGAACTGCAGATTTCGTCAAAGTCTCGCGATGTAAACAGGGCCCTAACCTTAACCATTGACCATGCCTTAACCATTAACCATTGAGGTCACACGAGCGCCTTTTGAACCTATGACGTCAGACATTTGATTAACCAACCAGCATTTATCTTATGTTACTAGTTCATTACCCACAGTTCACTCCCAAAACTATATCCGTTTGGAACTGTCCTTGAGGCAACGATATATTCATGCCGTAACAGTCCGTTTCATGGGCTAAAGCCTCGCATCATTCAGAACACGTCAATGATAACAATTCTTCCAGGTCCTAAAAACAAGTTAAATCAAATTTTGAACGACAAAAACGAAACGAAACAGGATCTGTGTTTAAATCAGATTGGTTTGGGCAAAAAAGTAAGACGTTAAACCCATTTCATTTATTCCTTAAGATTTCGGAGATGAAGAAAAGGGTTGATCTGGATATTGTACTCACCAGCACGGTTGATGTGTTTTGTAAAGTCAAGTTTAATTATTCCGTATTATAAAACGATGATCAGAAAACCAGACACCCCCCCTCAAAAAAAAAAGAAAAAAAAATAACAAAAAAAACTCTCAAAATAAAAACCGATGGCCTAGTGGCATCGGTTTTTCTTTTCCTCGTGTTATTTCCTCCAGTCTCTTTCCCGCTGCAGCATAACCTAGCAGACACATATTAGCAGTTATTTCCCTTCCGTTAAACAAGGAGAAAGAATGTGCGGGAATCTCTGCATATTCTCATTTTTCAGAGTATACACTGTACCATTTAAATAATTCAAATAATTCCTTGACTTCTGGCAGTAAATTACAGGTGGCCAGGAATATTCGAAGAGAACTACACCGTTGTGCGATGATATGATTTGGGGAATATGACTTAGTTCCTTTAGGAACTGCCTCTGAGCGGACGACGTTCACTGACAGTTCCTTTAGGAACTGCCTCTGAGTGGACGACGTCCACTGACAGTTCCTGTCGGATAGCTGCAATATGAAAATACGGTAAAATACCACACGTCCCCACCTCTGTTGTCAGACTGATTTAGAACCCTTACCTTCTCATCATATCTGACACAAATTTATAATAATTCAACACTATTATAGTACCGGCGAGCCGTGGGTCGTATTAAGGGCGTAGTTTTGCTGTATCACTGGTGATTCGATATCAACAATAACAATCCAATATTATTTTCGTACGATGATATATTATATTAAATAAATGTCATACAAACAAATAAGAAAATGTTCAGCAAAAGTAAAGAGTTCACATCACGGTTTGATCACATCACACAAATGACCCAGTAAATTCACCTTTATAAAGTTATAGAAGATTCACCATGTATATTCATTCACACAGAATACATATTGAGTTAACAATTCACCATTATAATAAAGGAAAGTTAAGTGTCAACACCAAATTCATCGTGAAAAACGATATCAAAACCCCGCAACACACACACACGCGGGCCTGGCTCACCGTTCACCATGCGTCTGCTTTACATCCTATAGTATTCAATCACCCTAGCAACACGCGCTTCCACTCAGTCTCTTTCAACCAGACACACTCGTACACCCAGACTCTCATTTACCGATTTTGAACATAACATAACCGGCCCCTATCGAATTATACATAATGAGATACAAATACATATATGTTCAAATATAAACAAATAATGAATCATCATTATTGACTAAAAACTTAATTCAAATGTTAATACCTTTAACACAAAATGTCACTTTAAGTATGAATACTGTAGTTAATAATAATAACTAAATATTATTTTGCACTTATGAAATCTTATCACCATCACACTAATACTGAGTTATTTAGTTTATCACATTAAAGTCTGTCATACTTGACCTTTAAGTAAACTACAAATAGCATAATTTAAATTCTAATTCTTAAATTCTAAATAAGGAAGTCACCAAATTCACTTAACACCTTTCACCCAAAATATTTATATGTTTACTGTATACTATAACTTATAGTTCTAATACTAGCTATGATTACAATTACACCACTAATTATCTTGTTCTAACAAGAGACATAACTTATCAATTGGTCTTACTAAAAAACCAGTTTGTGTTTTCAATTTGACACTTCTCACCAATCCAAGCTTATTTGGATAAGTTTCAACTACTTTACCCATAGTCCAAGAAGCTCTTGGCGACATACTATCAACAACTAAGACTATATCACCTATTGCAATATTCTTAAGAGGTTTTAACCATTTTTGGCGTTTCTGAAGGGAGGGTAAATATTCTTTAGTCCAACGTTTCCAGAACAAGTCTGACAGGTATTGTACCTGTCGCCACCGTCTTTTAGCATAAATATCTCTGTCACTAAAAGTACCTATGGGAAATAATACATTATTATCATACAATAATATGGAATTTGGGGTAATTACATCTAAATCGTTAGGATTGTCTGAAGTTTTGGTAAGTGGGCGACTGTTAATTATAGCCTCTACTTCACACATAAAAGTTCGCAAATGTTCTTCACTTTGACACGTTTTTAAGTACTGATCACATAGAATAGCTTGTAAAATCTTTCTTATGGTACGGATTTGTCTTTCCCATATGCCACCGAAATGGGATGCCGCTGGAGGATTAAAGTTCCATTTGAAACTATATCTAGCAGAGAAATGATTTAATACATTTTGATCTAACTGTTGTAAGGAAGATTTCAATTCTTTGTTGGCAGCGATAAGATTTGTCCCATTATCTGAAAATATTTCCACTGGATAACCTCGTCGAGCAATAAATCGGCGAATAGCACTAACACACGAATCAGTGTCCAACGTATCTGCCACCTCTATATGTATTGCACGCGAAGCGAGACAGGTGAATATTACACCATATTTCTTCCTCACTGAACGACCTACTTTTACACAAAACGGGCCAAAATAATCTATGCCCACTCTACTAAATGGTTTCTCATCTGGAGTAAGTCTTGACACAGGAATATCTGCCATTTTCTGTTCACAAACACGGGAATTTAATTTTCGACATGTCACACAATTTCTAATAAAGTTTTTCACTAGAAGTCCAGCTTTTATTATCCAAAATTTTTGTCTAAGTTCTGATACTGTATGATTCACACCTTGATGTCCTACAACTTTGTGAATATGTTTCACAATTAACCATGCAATATGACAATTTTTGGGTAATATTATTTGGTGCTTGGCATTATAAGGAATATTGCTATTTCGTAATCGTCCACCGACACGTAAAAGATTATCCTTTAATATGGGATCTAAACTGGAAATGTCACTATTCGACGTCACACACTTCTTACTGCTGTCATTCTTAAGGATATCTATTTCCTTCGAAAAACAGGAGTTTTGAACATATCTTAATATCACACTTTCTGAATGGACAATTTCTTCATGAGATAATGAATGTTTACATAAATCATCGGGTATTGTCTGTTTCTTTGCTTTAAGTTTAAGAATCGCCTTCAACCGCATCCACCATGACACGCCACGTTTTAGTTTAACCCAATCAGAGTAGTTCTGAAATAACAGAGTTACACAGTCATTTTCACATTTCACACTGTTCACCTTGATTTCATTGTCACAAGTCTCATTATTCACATTGTAATTTTCAGGCCACTCTGTTTCAGGATTATGTAGAAACTCTGGTGCTTCAATCCACCTTTTACTTGAGAGTTCAATAGCACTAAGTCCCCTTGAACAATAATCTGCAGGGTTCATTTTAGAAGGAACGTATCTCCAATCACTAACATTGGATCCATCACGTATAACAGCGATTCTGTTACTCACAAATACTGGATATCGCGACGTATTATTGTTTACATATTTCAGCACTGTTTGACTGTCAGTCCAAAATATTTCACGGTCTACTGGAATTGAGAATTCACGAATCAACATTGTATTTATTCTTACAAGAGAAGTTGCTGCAGAAAGCTCTAACTTCACAATAGTGTGGGGCTTTAAGGGTGCCACGCGCGATCTAGCTAACACAAAAGCGGTATGCACACTTCCACTGTCATTTAAAAAACGTATATATGTCACAGTACCATAACCGTCCTGACTTGCATCAGCAAAATGATGTAATTGAGTATTTACAATGTTACCAAAATTATCAGGCTTAAGACATCTTTGTATTCTTAATTGTTCTAAATTACTTAATTGACTAAGCCATTCACACCACTTAATATTCCACTCAGATGGAATGGGTTCATCCCATGTTAATTTTGCACGACATAAGTTTTGTAATATAATTTTAGCCTTTAAAATAAATGGGGAGGCAATACCAAAAGGATCGAAAATAGAACTCATTACAGACAAAATATTACGTCTAGTTGCTAATGAACTTAAAATATCAACCTTAAATTCAATCATATCACTTTCCACACACCACTGCACACCTAATGCTCTTTTAACAGGTAAATCATTACATAAATCTAAATCTCTCACTTCTTCAATACGATCTTGTTCAGGAATACAATTTAACAATTTACGACTATTACTTATCCATTTAGTTAATCTAAAACCACCTTTAGATAAAAGTTCACAAACATCATGAATAAGTGAAATACCTGTAATTTCATCACTAACTGACTTAAGAAAATCATCTACATAAAAATCATTCAGTATACTATCAATGACAAAAGGGTTATAATCATTTTGATTATCTAAGGCTACCTTCTTTAAAGCGTAATTTGCACATGCAGGGGAACTGGTCGCACCAAAAACATGTACAAGCATCCTATATTCACATAAAGGTTTTGTCAAATCTCCCTTTGGCCACCATAAATAACGTAACATGTCACAATCAGATTTAGCTACCCTAACTCGGTAGAACATGGATTCTATGTCTGCCATGACTGCAAATAATTCTTGTCGCCAACGTATCAATACACTTAAAAGTCTATTAGTTAGGTCTGGACCTTGTAACAAGTGGTTATTTAAAGAGAAATTATCATATACAATTGGACAATTAAAGACTATTCTTACTTTATCAGGTTTTTTAGGGTGTTTTACAGAGTGGTGGGGAATATACCATAATCGTTTATCTAAACCATTAATATCATAAATAGGAACACGTTCACAATAATTTTTAGATTCTAAATCATTCATAAACTTAGTATATTCACAATGAAGCTTATCATTTACTAACAATTTTTTCTTAAGTTTTTCAGCATACATTTCAGCTTGTAATTTGTTATTAGGTACATTTACATTTTTATTTCTTAAAGGTAATTCTAACTCATAATGTCCATCTACAAGTTTTGCAGATTTATCCATAATATCTATAAATCGCTTATCTTCAATGGAATAATTCAATTGATCATCATTAAGGCGCTCAGCAAATTCTAAATCAAAATAAGACTTGACTTGTTTTTCTAATCGCGAGTCAAGTTGACAAAAGTTAACTGTGAAGCTGTTTACATTGCGTAATTTTCCTGGGAGTCCATATAATAACCAACCGAGAGGAGATTTAATTGCATACGGTTCTCCGATATCACCGATCGCAACCTCGAGGGGCATTGTAGCTGCGGGCATATTACTACCAATCATTAATGTTACTTCTGGAATGCAAAATTCACCACTCAATTCAGGCACCTGTATATGACGCAAATGTTCGTACTTGTTTATATCTTGCTGACTTGGAGCATCTGACTTGTTCACAGGCATTGATGTTCTAATGTAAGACTGTGGTAATTCTATGTAGTCATTGTTGTTCACACCACCAATAATCAAATTATCTAATATCACTTCTGTATCTGTCCACTCTTCTAAGTTTAATGTTTTTAATAAGACTTTAGTTGTTTTGGTTCTAACACGAAGTGCATCGGATAACACTTTACTAAGAAATACAGCACTGCTACCATTATCTACAAATGCTAATGTTGTAATGGGATAACTGTTCAATGTCGTTCTGATTTTCACTGGAATCACTGCCATTAATGGTTCATTACCTATTACTTCAGCACAACCAGAGGTAATTGTTGGTTTATTTTCTGCTTTACTACAAACATCACTTATATTTCTATTGTTACTTTGAATGGAATCACGGGTGGGATCATGCATTATTGTCGGGTGTGATCTAGAACAGTTCATGCACTTTGACCACTGGGGATTAGGGCAATTTGGTTTCATATGTCCTGGATTTAAACATGAGAAGCACAAACCGGATTTCTTCACCACATCTGATTTCTGGTGTGGACTTAAACTGCCGAATTTACGACATACTAATATGGAATGGTTTGTGTTATTACCACAATATAGACATGGGTGTGTTGAAGCTCTGTTGATTGGTTCATGTGATGTACTGTTACTACTGGGGTTTACTGGATGCAGTCCACTTGCGTAGGCTCTCTTAGAATGTGATGGGTTCATACTATACTGTTTATTTTGAAAGGATTTCTGTTGATAACCTAGGCCTGTTATTCGTGGATCATTTTCATTGCGAGATATATGACTGACGAAATTTTCAAAGTCCATGAGCTTAGGAGATCTTACTTCTTTATCACGAATATCGCCGACTTTATTTATCCAAGCTTGCTGTAAAGCGGTTGGCAATTTCGATGCTAATGTATGGAGGAATTCAAATCCATCCATAGAGTTCATATCGCTATTGTTTATTTTGGAATTAGTACAGTTTATCAAGAATATTGAGAATTTTCTTAAAGCTACACGATCACCAGACACGATTTTAGGCCAACTTTCAGCTTTCGACGAAAAGGCAGCTGCTAATAAGGGTAGATTTCCAAAGTCTCTTTCTAGTAATGCTTTGGCTCTTTTATATGCATGAGAAGGCGGATCAATTAACGGACAGTTCTTGATAATTTCATGCGCATCACCACGTGTGTATTTCAACAAATATTCTAGGCGTCGTGCACTGTCTTCAGTGTTTCTTTCTACTATTAATTCAAAGTTTTTAAAGGAAAGTTCTGTATGTCATAACATCTAAGCCATCAAATGGTTTGATTTCATGTAAGGGTAAGGCTTGATCCCTTTGATTGTCAATTAATTTATTCAGCACCGATTCCATACTAATATTTGTAGGTGTATGATTAGGAACTGGTTGAGGTAAGTTGGGTGTATTTGTTACAACTGGAGGAAAATCAACATGCGTAGGTGTATTTTCGACTGGAGGTAAGTTGGTGAAATGTTCTTTAAATTTATTATGTGTCACAGAATGTTCATGGATCACCGATGATTTAGCACTAGATTTACCTTTACTCGCATTCTGTATTTCAACTAAATCTGTAGCAGCCTTTAGTTTTGCTTTAAGTGCGATTTCTTTCTGTTTTCTGTCTAATCTCATCTTCTCTTCTTTCTGTATTCTTTCTAATTTCAGCTTCTCTTCTTCGATTTTGTTTTGTTCTTGAAATGCTTCTAATTGATATTTTAATTCTAATTGTCTTTTTATATTCATTAAACGAAGAGTTGAAGATGTTGTTGATTTTGTTCTATTACTCGGTACATTAGAAATGCTATCTTGGGGTCTTATGTCATCTTTAGGATGCACAAAATTGGCAACTGATTGATAATTGTCTTCACTTGAGGCAATGTTTATAATTGAATGTTCATGGTCTACACCGGCCCCATGTGGCTCTGTATTGTCATCTGCACTGGCCCCCTGTGGGTCATTATTGTTACCTGGTGTTTCAGTATTGTTTACTTCATGCTGCAACACTGGAGGAGCAGTATCATTATTTTCATTCATATTCATATTCACAATATTTATCACAGGTTCCAAAACTGGTGGATGAATATCACTATCATCAGTACTATCACGTGTTGACATTTTTAAAGTTAATTTATCATAGTCAATACGTTCACCATATGTCATACACAAGAGTAGAAAACAAAAAGTTAACTGCAGTACGAAAGTACACAACAAACAATAAGTGTCACCGCTTCACGCTTGCTAACTTCATCATCACGTGTTTACAAAATGACCAGATTTTGACGTTTTTCACCTAATATAGTACCGGCGAGCCGTGGGTCGTATTAAGGGCGTAGTTTTGCTGTATCACTGGTGATTCGATATCAACAATAACAATCCAATATTATTTTCGTACGATGATATATTATATTAAACAAGCCAACAGTGAGGCTGATGTCCCCCGCCGAAATCCCAAAATAAATAGAAGACACA
Organism: Patella depressa; assembly: GCA_948474765.1. Taxonomy (NCBI): domain Eukaryota; kingdom Metazoa; phylum Mollusca; class Gastropoda; family Patellidae; genus Patella; species Patella depressa. The sequence continues at coordinate 72,370,415 of OX419715.1, read as the reverse complement.
TATTAATTAATCGCACATTTATTTTTTTCAATGTATCGAGCAATCAAACTGTACACGAAGTGTCATCCAAAAGTGTTTTATAAAGAAAAATGCTAAAACCGACGAGAAAAATGAAAATGTACCCTAGTTAGGGGGACCCTAAAGGCAGACAAAAGGGCCCCTCTGGCCAAGGGAAAGGGCCCTCGTGTCCAAGTCAATCGTTTCTATACACTGTTACTGTCGAATCGATTACTAAATGAGAATGCAGTCATTGTATTGGCATAAAAATCATCAATCAAGATGAACCTAAGTTATCTTGTCCCAAAGTATCAACCAATCAAATTGCTTATCTCTGCTTACCCTAAGCGGAAAATGCTCATCTTCGAACTCCATCAAGGCATTGACCTAATAAGCATATACACCAAGTTTGAACATTTTAACTCAATTAGAAGGAGAGTTATTGTGTTCCAAAGTCTCGACTACTCTCGACCAATCAAATTGCGTATCGCTCTGCTTACCTTGAGCGGAAAATGCTCATTATCGAACTTAGTCAAGGTATTACTGTAATGAAACTATACACTAAGTTTCATCACTCTCACTTAATTAGAACTAAAGTTATCGTGTCCCAAAGCATCAACCAATCAAATTGCTTATCTCTGCTTACCCTAAGCGTAAAATGCTCATCTTTGAACTCCATCAAGGCATTGACCTTATAAGCATATACACCAAGTTTGAACATTTTTACTCAATTAGAAGAAGAGTTATTGTGTTCCAAAGTCTCGACCAATCAAATTGCGTATCGCTCTGCTTACCCTCAGCGGAAAATGCTCATCTCCGAACTCCATCAAGGCATTGACCTAATAAGCTTATACACCAAGTTTGAACATTTTAACTCAATTAGAAAGAGAGTTATTGTGTTCCAAAATCTCGACCAATCAAATTGCTCTGCTTACCCTGAGCGGAAAATGCTCATTATCGAACTTAGTCAAGGTATTACTGTAATGAAACTATACACTAAGTTTCATCACTCTCACTTAATTAGAACTAAAATTATCGTGTCCCAAAGCATCAACCAATCAAATTGCTTATCTCTGCTTACCCTAAGCGGAAAATGCTCATCTTTGAACTCCATCAAGGCATTGACCTAATAAACACATACACCAAGTTTGAACATTCTAGCTCAATTAGGAAGAGAGTTATTGTGTCCCAAAAAGTGTGACGGACAGACGGACAGACAGACAGACAGACAGACAGACAGACAGACGGACGGACGAACCCATTTTAATAGTCCCCCAACTTTCTTCGAAAGGCGGGGGACAATAAATGTCATACAAACAAATAAGAAAATGTTCAGCAAAAGTAAAGAGTTCACATCACGGTTTGATCACATCACACAAATGACCCAGTAAATTCACCTTTATAAAGTTATAGAAGATTCACCATGTATATTCATTCACACAGAATACATATTGAGTTAACAATTCACCATTATAATAAAGGAAAGTTAAGTGTCAACACCAAATTCATCGTGAAAAACGATATCAAAACCCCGCAACACACACACACGCGGGCCTGGCTCACCGTTCACCATGCGTCTGCTTTACATCCTATAGTATTCAATCACCCTAGCAACACGCGCTTCCACTCAGTCTCTTTCAACCAGACACACTCGTACACCCAGACTCTCATTTACCGATTTTGAACATAACAACTATGTTCAAGTAGAATTTAGCAATTAAATTAACATGTGATCTGCGCATGTTCGGGTTTCGTGATGGTTGTTCAGTTTAAACGTATTTTGTGTATGTTTTCAATCGCATAATTCTACTTGAAAATAGTATTGAATTATTATGACTATGTGACTTGATTCCTTTGGCAAACAAAGAAGAATCTGGGTGAAAAATAGTCGGCAAGGATTCAAAAATAGCCTTAGACCAGAGTTGGGGATGAGCGGTAATTTCATATTGCAGCTATATAGGAACTGTCAGCGGATATTGTCCGATCAGAGACAGTTCCTAAAGGCACTATCATTTAAATAAAATTAGGGGTTGGGAGAATATTGCCTGCTGTATACAACAGAACCCCACAATTGCTTAATTTCTTAAAAACACTTTATTCCGAGCGAAGTTATGACTGTTTGAAGATATAGCGCAGATCGATCATTATTGTGGAAACTTCGCCATGATTGTCCATTTTATATCTCGCAGATGATTAAATCTCGGCCATCCGATGGTCTAGAGAGTTGATTATAGCTTTGTCATGTTAATTAATAAATTGTTTACACCCATTAATATTAACGTATTTCGGATAAATTCAAACGTAGATTGTTTATTAATTACGGTTGTTTTACTCAGTAATGATGCCCGAAGCTAGCTCTAATATTCAATCGCTAAAATCTCGCTTCATAGAGGATCAATTTGACTGAAATTTTTCAGAAAATTCCCATTACATTATCTAGTTTTTAACTATTAAAGTAAGAATTACCAGCTCTTTATCTAATCTCCCATTATGTATCTTTAAGTAATTTATTCTTAGAAACTAAGTATTGATTTTCACGCCACTTGAAATCACAAAATCTCGGATTTTATAAATTACATAAACTATAGCTCAAATTCAGGAAAATATAAGTAATTTACAGACAATGTTCCTGTCATTATTAACGAAAACAGCAGGACTCTAAATGAAATTGTTCTGTATAGATTTATTTGTATACTCGTACTTATATCACGTACAGTTTGTATGAAGTTATATTTCATCACATTACTAAGAACGAATACATGCAAGATTGTATCATTACTATGTCTTGTTCTTTGTCAGTATCACGATCTATTGTTGTATTGTAGAAAATATAAACACAATATTTTATCCACAAATCAAGATCAATATATAAATTTAGACGTAAAACATTCAGTTTAATATCCAATTTAACATGCCAATTATTATTTTCCCTTAAGATTTACCATTTACCATTTTTCTCTTTCATTTCTTTGGAATAATCAATATGATTGTTAACAACAGATTAGTTTTTCTTTTAATATTTATGGAATTCATGGATTAGAAAACCAGCGGTTATATTGCAAAAGATGTATTTCTACCAAGCAATTATTAAATTCATGGATTAAAAAGTCTCACAATCATAGTTAACGTTGTTAATCGTCATTGCAATGCATACAGGAAATTTCAAATTAATGTCGTTCGTTTGGATAAACGGGTGATTCTTCACTAACTGGTCCGATTGGGAATATTTCCCGAAAAATAAACATATTAAACACCAAGGAACCCAAATTCGTATGCATATGAATTATGCTTTGTAAAAAAAAAAAAAAAAAAAAAAAAAAAAAATGCATTGGAGAAAAATCGAGGTCATGGGCTTAACATGTAAACATTGTTTTGATAAAGATTAATGTAGAACCAAACCATAAATTCTTTTCATAATTGAGCAAAATAACTGTTTCCCACTTTTCTTATTTCAAAACCATATCTACGCTGCTTAGATATGTGCCGTATTTGTTACAAATTCGGCACACCTGTCAAATCGTATTATCAAAGATATACAAACTTTACTGTAACTTTTAACAGTTGTTAACAGAAACACAGTCTATTTTACATGATGTACAACTAGGGATGGGACCAAATGTACTTTTCTACAATCTGAAAAATCTGCAGGGGTGTTTCTTAGGCGACATTGTTTGAAAAAAACGATTTTGGCAAAATTTTTGTTCTGTTTCTATTTTTTCGGTCGGGTAATTGACATTTTTTAAAATGGCGACTGAAAAAGACATATATCTGAAATTAATACATTACAGGATAGCCTGGATTCTGATAGCATTTTTGGTATTTGAAAACTTGAAAATTTCGAATTTCTAGTTTGACATTTTTCTTGCCAACAAAGCTATATTACTCTAGGTTTTGAAGAACCAGAAAATGGGACCGAAAGCCTAGCCCATTATCAGACTTGGGTCTTAAAACTTGGGTCTTAGAGACCATCTCGACTTTGATGATCACCAGGAGATTAATAATAATCATTAAAATTCAGATTAATTCAAATAATGGCACGGGCAGCGTGTCAAGCGTACATTGTTTATACTAGTTGAAATTTTGGACCCGTGTGACGTATTTCATTGTAAAGTACGCGCGAGTGTCTGTATTTCAAGCTGTTTAATGGTCTCGAGCTTAAGACATTGCGTAATATATCGAAACAACACCCGGGGACCAACGTCCCTCGTGTTGTTTAAATATATTACTTAATGTATCGCTCTTGACCATTAATACACTCAATAGCATACCTACATGGTTTATAATATGAAGATAATAGCCATTTGTATGAAGAAAAACTTTCAATAGGTCTATGTGCATTGTCTGATTGACAATGCCATAACGTCACGACTGCGTTTGTTTAGTGTCATGGAGATATATCGTACATGGCATATAGGCTACCGTTTTGTGTGACACTGACAGGCAAGATTATTGTAAGTTAATTATTTTATTATTTTAATGTATTGATTTCAGGTTCGAGTTCTACAGTTTAGCACACTTACATCATGTCTGGGTCGGCATTCAAAGGAAAAGCCTATGTCAAATTACTTATCTGTTAGATTTGACTTTAATACATAAATTCCCATAAGTTAAGGGTAAATAATATTCAAAGGCAATGTTAAGTATAAAATTTCTCTTAAGTTGCTGCAAGTGTTCATTATCTAAATGTGTCCACCGAGTTCAACCCTTAGCATTTTCTGTGTAGGCTACGTTTGATAGATCGAAGATAAATGTACAATTAATTAATAATAATATATGTGTCGCCTATTTAGTTTGGGACTAATGCTATAGTACCCACAGTTGTACCACAGGTACATGCTGTACAGCAGCTCTAGCCTAGTTGTACAACATGGTCCGTTGGGAAAGGGGAGAGGGCTCGGGGTAGGGTGCAGGTATGATCTGGCATGGTCATTTCAATGGGTATTGTTTGTTGTCATTCAGGCATCCAGGTGTCCTTGCCCATTTAGACTTTGTTTGAACTGGTACCCACAATATCTAGTGTGATTTGTTTGTGCCCCAGAACCCATTTGGACTGTTTTGGGGGTTCTTTGCAACGGTTATTACTTCTAGCACGAATCATTTTGTATCCCCTAAAAGGTACTTGATCATTTAAACTTTGTTGCAGGTCTGAAATCAAGTCCAGTAGGGACACTGCAATAATTTCATAAAGGTAGATATATTTGGTCAATAAAATCGCTATTTAACGAAAGCGAGCAATGTACTATACTTGAAAATATCCGAATGTACGGTCAACAAGGTGAAGTCTTCTGTTCAGTTATGTTTACATTGTATATTATCGAATATTAAGCAATCCTTGGTGATCAAAATACTTGTACTATACTGAATTGCTGTGTTTGCTTTATTAAAGGTTAGAGGTGCTTTCTTTTCCTTTTCTATCCATAAATCAATATATCTATTATTCGTTTTTATAGATTTGTTATGTGCGAGAAATATGGTTTAAGTATAAATTAAAGAGATCACGACTGGGTAATGTGATTATAGTTTTTTTGACAGGTAGATAGATATCACCCCTAACAACATCTATATGTAGTGATTTGTTTACGTTTGTTATTGTTCTTTGATATGTTGTCTATATTGTTACACTATAGAGTGGTTATCGTTCTGAACGTATATCATTAAAACACCGATATTCTATATCTCTACACTACTTATATTATTACATACAAGCTAGTATATTATGTTACATTGTGTAAGATCTACATACATGTATCTTTTAATCTTCTAGGATATGTGAAGAGGATACCAAAACGATAATGGAGGGGGGCATGGAAGAACGAGCTTACAAAGTGTTAACAGGAACGTTTTCTGCGGCAGAGAAGCCGAACATTCCTGCTAAAATTGTTCGTGTATATCTGGCTTCAAATGGCTCAGGTAAATTATTGATTGGCTCAAGTTTAGTCTACGTATAAATTAACATTACTGATTCAATACAGCAATAACTAACATTGGTTGCTGTCCTGGATATTATGGGACTGGTCAGAATGATTACCATTAACAGATTCTTGTTGTGTAGAGAGACAAAACCTATAATGTCGGTGATATAGCCCAGGAGTTTGCAAACATTTGATTAACATCTCGGATACAAAAGGGTTTAAGGGTTGAATTAGTAGATATATGATCGGGACCCACCAAAACGCAACTCTTTATGTAATGCTTTTGGGGACATTAGCGCCAAAATTTATTGTGTAACACATCTCGAATACATTCACAAGCCCTGTGTCAAAATGTTCATTAGGATCCCCAATAACAATATAAATCCTTCAGAGTAGGTCTACTCAATTTTGAGCATCAACCCACCATTGAGTAAGTCAAAGGCCACACTTGGTCTGATCCAAATCTCAGTACAAGCACAAAATTAGTCTCTATCATTCAGACAAATATTATGCGAATAATAGTGCGGATGGGTTTTCAAAATTTGAGTATAACTAGGTCATTGACTAGATTATCCGGTCTTTCACATTATCATGAACGAAATTTAATGGAAGCAACTAACCCTTAAAAACAAAAGATCGACTCCTATGAAATTAATTTATGAATGGACATTTCAGAAAAAATCTGTTTGCATTGCCTGTTCAATATCCAACAATATTTCAAGGGGTTTTTTTTTATTAATCCTAATTAGCAAGTCATCATGACTTTAGCTAAAAAGTTCCATTGACCATGCGTAACCGGGAATTTTTTATGCGGTTGATTATCCAGTAAATTTCGCCAAATGTTGAGTATTTTTGTTATATGTATTATTAAATATGACGTATTTTGTTTGCAGATTCAGTAACGGAGAGAACATCTTTTATTCAGAATGTGTACCCTCGACTTAGGGAGTATTGTCGTCGACAGTATGGGGTGGAATTTCAGGTAACTTTAAAGATGCCTTCCCGTTTAAAAACTATGTGATTTGATGATATATTTGGACTAAAACATATTAAAACTAACTTATCTATCAAAACTTTGCTTCAAATCCCCGCTCAGAGCAAGAAAACTACCACATGCTACAAGAAGTAATTTTAAAGGAGCATTAGATAGGATAAGATAAATGACTGACAGTTCTCGTTATAATAGTTTAAAAAAGAAAAAAGGAAAACAGATTATGCCGCAAATGTCAGTCAAATTGCTTCATTATAAATCGATATATTAGCGATTTAATTTTCGGCTAGCCTCCAGCGTCAATTTTACGTTAAATTATCCATCACAAAGTGTATTCAAATCCATTAAATATCGCAGGCTAACGCTTGCATTGAGAGTTGAGTGTGGTCTGGATAAGTTAATTAACGTCTAATTAATAATTTAGATAACATTTCAGACCTTATGAAATACCTACAATAGGTAGACTTAGCTCTTGCATTATGCATGTTTAAGTTAGTGGCGCCCTTCCATTTCCGCCCAGTGGGTGTTTTCGGGAAATTCAGTATTTTGTAATAAGATGGAGTGTCTCTACATATATACCAACCCCAGTAGCCCCAGTGGTCTCATTTCGCTTGACTCTACTAACACCTGGGTTTATCCACGGGGAGACACATATTCAAATTATCTGCCCTTAATGTTTGTGCTATTTTTACCGACCAATCAAAAAAAAAATAATATCGTTAAAGAGATAAAAACTGACTTGAAAAAAAAAACCATCTTTCCAATCAATAAGATTTTTAGGGCATCATTTTGCGTTCATGCCACTTCCTTTATATTAAATGTCTTGCAGACTTTCTCATGTTTGTTCTATTTTTAGCGACCAAACAAAATATCGTTTAAGATATAAATAACATCTTTCCCATTAATAAGATGTTTAGGATATCCCTTTGAGTGTATGCCACTTCTTTTATATTAAATTCCTTGCAAACTTTCTCATAACCAAAGTGACCAAGACGACACATTGTTGGCCGAGATTAACCTGGCACACTATAAGCCAACATACTATATTGATATTCACCAGATGATAAGCTGGCACGCTATAAGAAATTCGTTGTACGACGGTGAATGAAATAAAATCATGTGATTGGTATAGCGAATTTGAGCCTTCGACAAAAATGAAATAATCTGAAAATATAGGCCTACTAAACTCTATTTTGTCACTGTCCAATATAAAATAATTACTAAATATAGACTATACTTTCAATTTATCTTATTTGTTGACGGCTAGGATTATCCTGTCAGCATGATTTTTGCTTATCGTTCGGTAAAATCCTTGTATTATGCAGGACTTTTTGGGGCAAGGTTGATCTGGGCATATTGTTGTGAACGTAAATAATGAAGCTACGACCGGTTTGTAAACTTTGATTCCTTCGCAGAATTAAGACCAGATACTTTGAATTCGTGACAAGACCATGGATGAACCCAGGGTATGCTATTGATGAGTAGAAGGGAATGAGACCACTGAAGATACCGAGGATGCATTTATGCCATACCTTTATTTGAAATAACTACCTTCTACTTTCGTGGGAATACGGCTTTAAATGTATATATTATCTTTGATTGTCATTCATCTTTGTTTTACACTTATCCGTCAATCAACACCCTTGGACTTGTGTATTTTTCGCGGAGAGAGCCTATATGCCAGGGCCGTTTATGTGCTATTAGCCGTTTATGTACCTAGCAGTATAACGACGCTAGTTTAGTTACTCTTTATAATGCGCCTTCTATTTGTACAGGTCGTTGATCTAGAATGGGGTTTACCACCAAACCAATCTGTTACTGATGATTTTAAACAACGAGAAATAATCAAATGCCAAATCATGTCTTCCGCTACAACGCTAATAGTAAGTTACATCTTAATATACTGTAGTAAATTACATCTTAATAAACTGCAGTGCGTTGTATATTAATGTAAGTTATACTATACCGTAATATACTGTAGTAGGTTATACCGTAATTTATTCTGTAGTAAGTTAAACCGTAATATACTGGAGTAAGTTACACCGTAATATACTGTAGTACTTTGTATATTAATATACCGTAGTAAGTTATATCATAGTATACTGTAGTAAGTTATACCATACTAATATACTGTAGTAAGTTATAATATACTGTAGTAAGTTATACCGCAATAATTAAACCGTTATTCTAGAAAACAGTGGTAAATTATAACTAATACACTAATATAATTTACCCAACATTCTTTCAAATTATTGTTTTGTTTTTATTATCTTCACACTTCCAGTATTTAATAACCACAACCACTTTATGTATTAGATATAGTTAGATATAATTAAATTTTGAAGTTTTTAAAGCCTTTAATATTGTTGTTTGTACAGGTATTTATAGGACAGAAGTATGGTAACCAAGTACTGCCAACGTCTATACCAGTTGATGAATTTGAGAAGATCAAGTATGCATTGTTACATAACAAAGGACGAGAAACACGTAGAGCTTTTCTTCTTGATACTTGGTACATCAAAGATGAGAATAATATTCCCCCTGTGTATATCCCCACAAAGATAAAATTGGATGATATAAAGAACATTATTCAGTCTCAGGTAAGAGTTGACACCTGAGGAGAAGATCTATGAAACTGGCGGAAAATTTCTATTTTGAGGCTGAATTTGCGATATTGGCATATTATCATACATGTATTTTGACATGAACATTAAATTTAATTCAATCATGTACATGTAATTACTACGTGTCATATGTTTTCGGTTTGGAGTTGGCGGCATCAGTCAGCCTCATTGTTGACTTGTTTCTTTTAAGGGAGCCATGGCGGTTCAGTGCGTAAGACGCTAGGTCCTGGTCTTTATGTCGGAGGTTCGATCACGGTTTGGGCCAATAAAGTTCATTGGAATTTTCCGGAAGGGTTTCCCCTTTTCATTGGTACAGGACGGAGAGTCTGACAAGGATAACTGTTTAGTCGTTCGAATGGGACGAAAAACTAAAGTCCTGTGTACTCATTGGCGTGAACGTAAAATATCCCTTGGCAGTTGGAATTCGATACAAGAGTAGGCCATAGTGCCGCTGTCCGGACAAAATTTATCTAATTGTATACTGCATGACGGACGTCCGTCTTCATTAGCCGGATAGAAGCAGAACAGTAGGACGATAAACCCCATTTCATTTCTTTCTTTTCAGAATAATTCCACAAAAGATTCATACTGTCCGGAAACCATGGAAGAAATAGAGGCTGAAATATTACGACAATTAGAAAGGGGCACCAAATTGGTTTATGTAGATGGCTGTTCAGAAAAAGATAATTCACAGTGCTATGGGTTGTCACGTCTAGAGAAAAATCTTCAGATTGGTTTGGACTTTTGTGATAACCCTAATGATAAATGTATCTTGATATTAAGGAAGATCATTGATTTACATAACTATGTTGAAGATAACTTAACTCCAGAATTCATTGAATTACAGTTTGATGAAATTAACGAAGAGTTACAACCAAATGAGGAATCTCAAATGCGATTAGACATGATGAAATCGAAAATGATGACTTTAATCGGAGAAGACAACGTCCTTTCGCATGACGTTTTATGGCGTTACAATGATGTTATTAACGCCGAGCTTCACACTGAATACTTAACCACTCTATGTAATGAATTGTATGGAAGATTAAAAGTTCAAATAGACACACTGCTACCGCCAGCAACAAAATCTGTTTTGTCGACAGATGAACTAGTAGTAGAAGTATCCAAACACTGGACTCGTTGCTTTGATGTAGCTGGTAGATTTTATGGTGGAGAAGATGTTCTCAACAAAGTTTATGATTACCTTAGAACAGATTCTAGCTGTCTTTTTATACTACATGGTCCTTCTGGTTCTGGCAAAACAAAATTCTTATCCAAGATTGCCACGGATGTAAGTTTGATCTACTCTGTTCTATTCTTTATTAGTTAATTTTAAAAGTTTTATGTAGTCTATTCTATTCATTCTTTTTTTTTCGGTTGTCAATTTTAAAGGTCAACGTTTCAGTGGGAGCGTATTATGCCGTCACCCTGTCCGTCGGTCCGTTAACAATTCTGAACGAGAGAGTGGTTACAATTATTTACGGGTTCTGTTTAAATTGAGAGGACAAGCCCTTTCGACATTTAGAATTGTTGAACATGATTGAGGCCAATGGGGCCATGAGGGGGTAAACAACTTAAATGTCCAGCGTAAAAAGACTTTCCGTTTAAGAGTTATTCCCTATTTATCTGAAAACCTCATGAACGCGATTTGGGCCAAGAGTTTTCATTTGTGTGAAATGTATGAAGCATGAGAAGACGCATATTCCTGAAGCAATGGCCCGAGAAATCCCTCTCTGACCATTGCTGGAATAGCGTCTGTTTCTTGAACTTATGCGGGAGTGTGTCTATTCTTTCCGTTCAATGAAAGCTATCACTTAAGTACAGCAACATGACAGTCCTTCGTTTCATCTGGGTCTTCCCTAAAACTTTGGACAGTGATTTAAGGTATTAAAACGGTGAAAGTATGTTCGTTTCCAAACAGTATTGTTTACATTTCATTCGACTTGATAGCCTCGTTTGTCACGCAATTAGTTTTACTGCAGTATTCTGCTATGCACGGGTTAATTAGGCATAATAAAATCGTGAGTCATGACGTATACGTTATGTAAATATATTTGTAACATATGTAAGAATAATATCATCATCGTCGTTCTCAATATTATTTATCACTGCTAATTCCTTTTCTATATCGTCTAAATTTTGTGAAAGAATAATATCTTCATCGTCGTTATCACTAAATAAACAATGCGACATTGCGTCTGTACGTCGCGAATTGAAATATATCAACTGATGTATACAGGTGTTGATGACCTATTTTGATATGTTCGCCGCTCGTTATGCACGTGTAGTTTTTAAGAACAACTCACTTGTCTATACGTCACCTGTCAATCAATATGTTACAAGTATTTTATAGCACGTTTATTCGTTAAATTATTGAAGACACACGGGGGCTACGCCCCCTCGTGACTCCAATAATTTAACTCATAAAACTTGTGCTATAAATTATACTTGGTCCAGTATTGGCAGCTCGTGATTGGTTGGTAGACGGTCTACTGATCAATCAAAATTTAACACAACAATATCCACTCATAATAGCAGTGTGTAGTTGGATTACCTCTAATCAGACGCAACACTGCGCGGAGTATGGAGAAGACGAAACCTACCGATATTCAGCATTCTACGACCTCTGTTATGGTGCCCCCCCCCCCCAACAAAATAATTTGCCGAATACATTGTGAACGTGATATATTTAACAAATGTTTTTCTTTTGGGATCTTTAATGGTCAGTGTTGCATAGCCTTATCACCCCTTATTGTTATACTCCGTTTGCCGAAAACCTCGTGAATATGATATATACTATTTTTAGGTATATCTTTTTAAAATTCGGTTTAAAGCTTTGAGCTAATATGCTAATATGAACCATATCGGGACTTCAGTCTTTAATGGATTTGATTCAAAACTGGCGTGGAGCATTTGGGTCACGGGAGGACGAACTATATAAATATTCAGCTTTTCTCGACCTCCAGCTTCGGAGTTGCCCCCTTTTCCCAATACCCTGTACACGCAGAGGTTAAATTACATGTCTTGAGCATAAAGGACCATTATCACATTTGGTCAAAATCAAGTTTTCCTTTCGGATTAGCTGCTATCAAAGATATACGGATATTCCCATGCTTTGTATGGCTATCTTTTTTTTGTTAGAGACAGGCAATAACGTTGTGGGTGCCCACCGTCTCCACGAATTGGTTTGCAAATCTTTCCTCAAAATTGTAACTACTTTAAGTTCTGTTTAATACCACCCACATAGACAAAAGCTATAATATGCACCATATCTGCAGGTTAAAGTTGGCATTCATAATACAGGCATGCCCTCCAAAAGTCGATTATTTACAATATCGTTATTTATGTCAAAAATTATTTACATTGAATCATATAAAAGGCAATTTTGAATAATATGTATTTTCAGACATATGGTCTTCTGGGAAGTAACACAATTACTATTATTCGTTTCATCGGCTATACCGTCGGCAGTTCTACCGCACGCCAGTTACTATACGGAATATGTTGCCAAATATATGTTGCCCTTGGAATGGACACCAGCACGATACCAGTAGACCTCAACCCTCTACAGCGGTTCATGAACCATTTACTAAGTAATGTTCCACAACACAATACCTTGGTCATTTATCTAGATTCCATTGACCAGTTACACTCAGAGTCTGATGATAGATATGCCTGGATTCCAGACAACTTACCACTAAACGTAAAGCTAATTGTTTCCTGCTACTCAGAATATAACCCATTAACTACGAGATTGTTTAAACTAGTTGCAGATGCAAATAATCTTATACAAATGACCGATTTCAAGCCAGACGACTGCGTTGTTCTTCTGTTCCATTTTCTCAATCGAATTAAGCGAACTATTACTGATGAACAGTTGTTAGCGGTGCAACATGTTTTTACAAAATGTTCGTCGCCGATATTTGTGAAACTAATTGCACATGAGTTAAAATCATATAAATCGTTTAATGAAGTTGATCAACAAAATTTACCCACAAATATTGAAGAGGCACTGAAAAGACTCTTAACCAATCTTGAAAATATGCACGGGCGTGTTTTTGTGGGAAAATGTTTGGGTTATTTAGTGTTATCTGAGACTGGACTGAGTGATTGTGAAATGGAAGATATTTTGTCATTAGATGAAGAGGTGTTAGATGACCTATATAGAGACTATCAACCACCAATAAGACGAATATCACCTGCCAAATGGTTGTATTTAAAAGATAATATAGAAGGTTTTTTGTATAATTATGACACGGATGGTGTAACTGTTTATATGGTAAAGCATGCATGCTTTACGGAGCTGATTAAACGAAAATACCTTTATAATATCGATATCATACAGAGTCAACACTCGGTTTTAGCTGATTACTTTCTTGGAAGTTGGTCTGGTATTGCTAAACCTGTTAATTCGTCAACAGCATCAGAGCGATATGTCATAGCCCAACCACTTACGTTCGATTATGGTAGTGGTCTCGTTCGCTTCAACAAGAGGAAGTACGATCAGCTGCCGAGACATTTAAAAGGGAGCGGTCGTCTGGATGAACTCAATCGACTCGTTTTCTTTAATTATCAGTGGCTCTACAACAAAATAAAATCTCTTTCACTTGAGCATATTATTGAAGATTTTCTCCTGAATCCTAGCCAAGAAGCTTCGCTAGTAAAGGAAACATTAAAGCAGTCCCAGTCAATAATAAAAGATGATATAGACAATTTAGGTCCAGAAATAATCGGTCGCCTGCTACCATATTATTCGGATAGCGCCCACATTCGGAGATTAATAAAACAATGCAAAGTTGATGGGTGTCGCAACTGCGCCTTCATACCAAACTTTCCCTATACATGTACACCGGGATCGGCATTAAAATCCACTATTACATGCCCAGTGGTTCCAGAATATTTCGCGTTTGTTGAATCGGATAAGTATTTAATATGTAAGGCACGTGAAGATTCTAACGTGTACATATTTAATACATCAACTGGTAAATGTAAAGATCATATCTTCGCTTCTAATGGTGATCTATATACAACACCTAATGGACAACTTCTTATTATCGTAGATCATATAACAGAAGCTGTCATCAAGGTTCACGATTCCAGGACCGGGACATTTATTGGCCAGATTATTCCACAGTTGTATATAGACTATATGGCTGGTGAGGGTTACAGTTTGGGACGGGTTAGTTTATCAAATGTCACATTATGTGTCATCGCTATGGGTACAGATTACTCTTATCTATGTATTGCTGACCTCGTGGAATGCCAGGTAGTGAAGACGATATGGCTCGATGGGAAGGCGACATTCTGTCAGATTACACCGGATTATCGCCACGTGTTTTGTAACTGTAGTGACACGTTGCTCTGTTATGATTTAATTACTTATTTTGAGACCTGTAATATTCAAATGGAATTCAATCCACAAATCATGGTGTTTTCACACGACGCATCATTGGTTTATGTGGGCAACACAGATTCAACTACTGTCATATGCATCACACTATCTAATTTCACCGTGGATTTACTGTTTAAACAGAATGTACGACACGAACTAAATAACCACCCCATACAAGATATCTGTGTGGCACGAGATAATTTGAAAGTGCTTGTAAGGAGTAAATATGACGTATTGGTTTATGATGCACATTTTACAAGATTATATTCAAAGATCAAACGACCAAGCGACATACCTGAGGAATTCAAACTACCAAAAAGTTATTACCAGGAATTATTTTTCACTGATGCCCAGTTTAGCAGTGATAGTAGTCGTGTCTTGACAGTCATCTTTAGAATAGTGTATATATGGCGATTAGAAGGAGAAATGGTGACAACGGTGCAAGCACCAGTCGGTATGATAACTTCATTATTGGTAGCCACACATTCCCAGAAGTTCATTACACATACAGATGGCTCTACTGAAATAAAAGTATGGAACATTTCCAATACAACTGTTAACAAAACCGGTACTGAAAAGCTAACAGGAAAAGTGAAGAAAATTGCCGTGGATAAATTCGGCGAAATTCTATACGTTCAGTGTGAAAACAGTGATGAGATAGGTATTATTAATATGAAAACGGGACTGTTGATAGGAATGTTAACTCACACAACAAATGTGGTGGACTTTATGATCACCCCGAGTGGCAAATATTTACTAGTTACAATGAACCCAAGATTAAGCAACTCGGCTGTAAACATATGGGATACCGACAAACGTAAAGTCGTAAAGGAATTTGGAAATGCCGTAGTTAAATGTGTTCCGTGTCATGAAAGGGAACAATTATATTTTATGTCCCAAAATGAGATTTCATATGAAGCTCCGTATTTCTTACATTCCATCAGCTTTGAAAACAGTAAGATACTCCAAATGAAGCATTCCGCACCGTTAAAGTATATTTTGGACGAACCGTTTATTACTTCCAATGATTGTTACCTGGTGGTGCTGACTGCTGATGGCTACCAAGAGAAGTCTGGAGAATATGTATATTTAGAAATGTGTGTTTTTGATCTGGAGTCGAACTTGGCCTTACAACGGTATACCCCAGATACAATATCTTCACCAACTATTATCCAGACGCTGATTGCTCTACGACCATTAAAAGCATTAGAAAACACAGTTGCTATAATCTACAAGAGTGGGGAGTCAAAGATTGATGATGATGATGGTGATGATGATGGTTCAGCGACGGGTCTCTGTCTGTTCGACATGAACAATAAATTCGTAACCAAAGTGTTCTGTCCTTTATCGCATGCTGTTACCAGGGAGATGATTGCCAGTTATATCTTTTCCAACGACTTCACCTTTTGCCTCACAGATAAAGGCACATTAGTTCATCTGGAAGCTAGAAAGGAAACCAATTTAAAATTTACAGTACCATGTATTCTGTGTCTAAATGATACAGTTGTTGTCTACTGTAATGGTTCTATATTATACGCCATAAGACTAACAGATAAAACACGATTGGGAAAATGTAAAGTGCATTCTACCATATGTTATCTGAAACAATGTCCTGATGACAGTGTGATATTGGTAGGATGTGCAGATGGTGCGGTATTATCATATACATTAAGTGATGGAGGTATAGGAGATACAGATATAAGTTGGGGTAATGATAAAGAAGAGAGTGGTAGGAGATCTATTACCTGGGATAAACTTCATACAGAGGATGATATTATTTGTTCCCGTCCACCAACAGTTACTTGCCATGGTCCACAGGATAAAACGAATCTTGCCCAAATACAACCCCTTCCCCAAATGCTCAGACCTGTTTCAGCATGTTCAACATACTCAATTAGCAATTCTAAAACATGCGTATTAATTTAAGATAACTGGTATCGACTAGTTATCCTTTTTATTTTTCAAATGTAATATATTATAGAAATTAGAGTAGATACAGAAACCTTTGAATTTAAATCAGTTTATATACATTCATATTACATTATTATATGCATTACGACCCATTTCTGCCAAGTTTTAGATCCCAAATATTAACGATTTAGCTCCTTTAAACTTGAATAGTGCATTCAAATTAAACGTTTTGTTATACTACCGTATCGAATTATTATCAGAAAACACAATTTGTGTAAAGAGACATATACCAATCCGTTAATTTTTGCAAATAAGGGCTATTTTTAGGGATAGTTATTTTCTAATAAATATGCTTGTAGACCTCATAATAATATTGTATATAATCCCATTTAACACACAGGAAGTTGGGATTCCAGGTGAACTCTAGGTGTAGCAATTAAAATGGATATTATAGTTTAGAGGATAGAACTTTTGAGATAAACATTCTCTGGAACTTTTGAGATAAACATTCTCTGGAACTTTGGAGATAAACATTCTCTGGAACTTTTGAGATAAACTATTGTTGACATTCCTGTCATGCCATTTTTTGTATTAAATGATATTAGTGCTAGTTTTTATTGTTGTATTTATTTAGATATTTCTTAAAATCCCAAACAAGTTATATATGCGTGTAACATTTTTTACTTTAATGAAATGCGAAGTTTGCGATATGTGGAATGGGTTATAAATTCAACGTTTTAGTCAAATACTCTGACGTTGCGACTGCACGTAGCTAGAGGGTAGAGACTCAAGACGGGGGGCCCTCCTTAAGACGGTTGTTGACACCCGCAGATTAACGCAAGCTGTACCCAAGCCATCCAAGCGTCTATAGAGTTTATTTTCAGCTTGTCGTGCAAATAAAGCCTAAATAAAGACCTAAAATAGGTTGAGTTAGCTCTTGCTTAACTACCTTTCCCGTACCAGCCAGATCAATATATTGTTTACTACTGCCTGAATCGTCGTAAATTTTAAACGGTGCTCACCATGCATAGGCCCTACACGCATGGCATTTCCCATAAAGTGGCAACGGCCAATGTCAGCAATAAAAAAAATCGTTTATAAAATTACAAAACAAAAGTAACAACACCCTGGAGACTGGAGCACTAGCAATGGTGTTGCCCCCCCCCCCCCTCTCCCTATCGCGCTACATCGACTCTGCGCAGTTAAGTGCATCTGGCGTCACAGATTGTCAACATTTTATATAATTTTATTTGTGCCCCCCGCCCCGAATATATATTTCACGGCTACGCCTCTGGCTGTCACAAAATCAACTGGATAGCATAGAATATAGCCGCCAGGAATTTGCAAGCATAGCAAAGGATAAGATAAGAATTGCATGGACAACTCAACTTAGACAAGAAAAGACCCATTGATATCAAACAGACACGGTTTATGTCAACCATCCACCAATAAATGTATGCAAGTTGATCTCGAGGGTCAAGACGAAAGCAATCAAATGCTCGTGTGGACATATGGCAACCCCATTAGTCAATTTATGAACGAACGATAGTCAACGATTGACAAACTACAAGAGAGGAACAAATTATTTTATCTCAATACTCTCCTATCTTCAACTCAGACGACAGATACTGGGCCCTTCGGCTTAGCTGGGACTCCACTAAGAGAATGAGAACGACAAAAAACGCTTATAATCATGTGCAAAAACATGAAGCTAAAAGAGAGAAGCGTAAACCATCTGGCAGCTAAACTAAACAATACAAAATACACCACAGGACGGAGCGTAAAATGTCCCCCAGAGGGAAACGTATAACATTTTCAATCTAAGCAGGGTCGAACATAGAAATGTCCTCAGAGAGGGTAACCCCCCAAAAACCCGCTCCATTGATGCTTTATTCCTATACTATATTATATTTATTCTTAAACTATGGTTGATTGTACATCCATGTTACTATGCATGTTCCTGAAGCAAAGTCGCGAGTTTATGTAGTTAAGGCGAGATCAAGCCTTCTATTGAAGATGGTTACTATGTAGCTATTGATATGTAATTATAAGTATTTCACTCTTGAAAGAAGTAATGGAACATTCAAATCTTAAAATTGTGAAATTGATGCTCTGTTAGTCTTCATATTAGAAGTATCTAAGACAGAAGTAAATGGAAAAATTCCACAGGTTAAAACCGGCTGTTTATAAATTGGCATTGCTATTAAAAAGTACTACTATCTAACATCCACTTCATCTGAAACCTTTTCTGTTTCGTCTTTCACCTAAGGCTCTAGACTTTATTAAGTCATTAGAGTTCATTCAGTTCACATCATAATTAAAAACACTTAATGGTTTTGATTCTTTGCTGTGCCCGAACTAGCTCTATTTAACATCCACTTCCATTGAATTATTTTTTTAAAAAATCAATGGCATTTTAAATGGTATATATTTAAGTGTGATTTAATAGATGTAACGGATAGATGATAATTACATATGTACAAAACAACTGAAACAGCATATTGATTCTTTATATCTGCAAGGAATTAATAATAAGCTTGATAGCCCATTAGAAACAGACGTCATGACATTGCGCCTGGCCGACTTCCCTGACTGGCTTTTAATTTAAAGGAATGATCAGAAATAACCGAAAGCTAAGACCCGCCACCACGTCCCCGCCCCTTCCCTTCCGATTTTGTGTTATCTAAATTTTAAGATAACGTATTTTAATAAATTCGTACTCGGAGAATTTCGTATGGATAGTTCGACGTTTGCTTCGAACCGGAGATGGATAATTCGACGTTTGTTTCGAACAGGGGCAAGACATCGAGTAAATAGAAATGTTATAATAAATAGACGGAACCGGTGTCTTTCGGATGTATCTAGGACTTGTTTTCCTTCATGGTGAAGTAGACTATCATTGAATACGCCCCGACGGGTCTATCTCTCCCAGATGATGGCGATATATTCTTAAGTTAACCAAAGACTGCCATTCAATTTCACCGAATGTAACTGATTATAAATTACAGTAAAAATAGAAACCATTGAATGTATATATACATTCATATTACATTATTATGTGCCGCGACCCATTTGTGTCCATTCCTAGGTACCAAACAATAAATTTAGTTCCTTTAATTAATATACATGTGTAACTGCGTTGTCAAATGAGCTACATCGAAAAATTAAAAACGACGAGAGTGGCTATTACAGAACTGAGAGTGCGTCTTTAACATTTTTTTAAATAACAAAACATCCAATTTATTGCCCAAACATAATGAATTATTTCGTGAATGATGTCTATGTCTGGTGGATTTAAGACGACACTCTTTAATCTCACTGAAGATAGGTTAACTATATCTTGATTATCATAAGACGATTATTTAACAAGATTGAGACATTTGCGCCATACAATCAAGTCTTGTTCCATGAACTTGTATCCACGTGAACAATCAAATTATAAGACATCGCAGACAAGAACATGCCAAACCTGACCAAGTAGAAGTTAAATCACTTTTCTATGTTGTATATCTGAGGTTTTCATAATTTCAACATTTTTTTCAATACACGCAATCTCAATACAATTAAAAAATGAATATCATATCAGAAGCCATCTTTTGCCTGTAACATCACAACACCAATGTTGATTTAAATTGACATATACTTCGTGTTTTCAATATCGAAGACTTTGGGTGATACTGAGTTAGAGACTTCGCTACTTTAACGAAGGCTATAAGTAACAACACCTGAAGCGGAAAAGGCAGATTTATATGCTTTCTGAAGTGGGTTATTCAACAGTGACTAAGTGAAAGGGAATATAGAGGTAAGCCATGTTTGTCAATAACTGACGAATTATGATCATTGGTCTTCGCCGGTATTTTATAACGGTAAATCTCTTTGATCTTTAGGGTATATTCTATGCCCGGAATAACTGGTTGTGGTAAAAAAAAAAAAAAAAAAAAAAAATAACTTGTGGTCTGAAAGTCTTTGGAGATGCACAGAGGAATTTCGAGTTATTCCTCTGAAGGTTATCTTTAAGCCTGTAACGGGTTATTCTTCTCGGGTAGGTTTTTTTTCCATTAGAAAATATGACAGCATATTCTAAATTTGTGTTCATGTAAACATAGATGGTTTATAAAGTCTGTAATACTTTGGTCCTTTGGTACTAATGAAAATAAATGTCAGGTTTATATATGTTAAAAAAACAGTGATATTTTGGTAAAATGCTTAGCATTGTTATCCATCAATTTCTATCTTTTTATAACACATGGCTGACGGGCCAAATAAGGTAATGTTCTCCCCATGGTCTTCGGAGAAGATGGTGTTTATTCCATCTTTAGGAATGAAAATAACGCCATGGTCAGTCTATAACGCACAAAAATAAGGGGGTTATAAAAGAGGGTGTTGAGCGAAATTGATCAGAGCTCATCCAGATATTCCGAGCAACTATACCAAGCTTAATTGATAACAAGGGACCCTCGAAGCCAACCAGTTGAACAATAAAGTTATGGGAACATCTAACCTGTAGTTTTATTTACGATTTTTTTTTCTGGCCTCTTGAAAATACAGTAAACTTGTATGACCTCAAAGAACAGATGCAATTGATCGTTAGATGTACAACAAATCAAGTAGACTAGTGCATTTGAGCACATTCTACAAACACTACACAATCATCAATATACACAAGGCCTCGAAAGATTGTGGAAAAATCAATGTTCGTTTGCGTACCTACGTGAATCTAGCTCCACACGCTTAACGTTTTTCACTGGCCGAACTCTCATTACGGACTGACGTCACAAGTAGGCCTACACACGAATTGATGACATGTTCGTTTTTGTATTCGTTTCCATACTGATGCGAAAGGTCCATATTACTGAAAACTGTTTTGCAATTAGTCTATAGAACAAAGTCGACCTTGAGATTTTGTCAATAATAACTTAAAGAAGGTAATATTTGGTACGTAGAAATTGACACAAATGTTCCGCAACGCATAAACTGATTTACATGCAATCGTTTCCGTTTTTACTCTAATTTCAAAAACAGTTGTGTACGGCGAAATGTACCAGAAGTCTCAATCGAATAGCAACCGCTAGCGTCTGGTTATTTCAGTCTACATCTATAGTATTTATTGCGCATGCTTTTCAGATAAGAACATGACATCACCGTTTGTGGCATAATCAATGCCGGATTAACCATGTCGGGGGCCCTGGGGAACATGTGGGGGCCCCTGATCACTGACCGTCGAAGGCGCGAAGCCCTGCACAGGGGGTCTGGGGGTTTTCTCCCCCCCCTCCCCGAAATTTTCAGAAATTGGAGGCCAGAAACGTGATTTCCTGGCATTTCAGGTACTTGTGTTGGAGCCATTTAGAAGTACCTCCCCAGAAAAAAATAAAATTCTGCCACCAAATCAGCGCATTCTGGCGTTATTTCAGTGGACCAATCCATGCGAGTACTATGAAATGATGACATTTCTAGAGGAGGAGACTGTAAGTGGGCAGAGCGACATCAAACCTAATTTTGAAGTCGCTCAGTGATAAATAACGGGGTTACTTGATTTGGAATAGTATTATACCCCCACGATGATTTGATGAATGGAGGCCGTACGTTACGACCAAGCCGGACTCGATGTTTGACAAACAAAATGGTAATACGAGATTTAATCAAGAAATATGAATATTTCGTGTATCATGGCGTGCATCTCATCAAATTCAGCTTATACCCACAACAAATATCAACAACAACAACAACTACAGCTTATATACAATCGTACGTCAATCTGAGGCAAATTCGCGCTACTCGAAATGATGGGGACGTGTAATGTGTTCGATTTATACGATAATTCGAGTTAGACGATGGTCGGTCCGATAGAAGATCTCACGACAATAAAAAAAAACATGTGTTACACCCATCACCGGATTACACCGAATTCTTGGATGTCGATCGCAACACAACATGAACTTCCAATGGAGGGCCCTCGAAGCATCGGAGGGGCCCCGTCACTAGGTCACCGGCCGTTGGAATCCTCGGTCCGCCCATGCTCGAGGCGCGCAACTGAGATTTTTGTCGGGGGCCCCCTAATGTGGTGGGCCCTGGGCCTGTGCCCCATGGTGCCCCATGGTTAATCCGGCGTTGGGCATAATGCCCAATCACGTTCTTCGTATTACAAATGGCGCTGAAACGCAATTGTGTACCAATGGTAAAATGCTTAATTTTATCTTAAATATTAGATATCAGAAGCCCATCTGTTCCCAGTAAGATCACAACATAATTCGTGTTTTCAATGTCGATGACTTTGGATAATATTGAGTTAAAGACTTAGCAACTTTAAAAATCACGTTTGCCCCCTTTTATAGCACCGCAAATTGATTTGATCATTGTCAAAAATGATTTTTTAGTAATAAAAAGTTCCCTAATTATTGAACAGGAATATAGCCTGGAATGTCACATAGAATAAACAATAGATGGAAAACGAGTTTACTTTGTTGGTAAATAATCGATCGACCAATAAATTAATTGCATAGGAAAGTATGCTTGTTGCTTTGTTTCGTTATCTGATCTTACATTACACAATTAACGTACATTTATAAAAAGAAAAATCGTACAAGTTCTTTCACAAACATTTGGTTTAATTTCTAAAACGACCACAAATAGGACTTACTTACTCTTAAATTCTCGTTTTACGTGTTATACAATATTTTAAGTTTCTTTTTGTATTTCATCTTCGATATTTACAGTTGACTTTAGGGTGTATAAATGGAAGGTGTCAGTGAGGGAATCCTTTTCTTTTTCCTATTTGTATTATCAGCAGTGGGGTAAGTAGAGTTTGAGTTTTGTTCACTGTTTATGAAAACAGATACATTTCCTGAGGGTATAGACATGAAATGAAACGGGGTTTAACGTCCTGTTTTTCTAACCAAATGGATCAATGAAAGCGGGCATACTCAACACGGTGCACTGTCTCCGGATAGCGGCGTTTACCGGGATCGAACACGAAACTCGTAGTCAGTGAGCTATTGCCATAGTCATGGAGTCACCAGGATGGTAAAGAATTGTTGCAGAAATTGTTAAATTAGCTTTTGAATTTCATTTGATTTTGGTTGGGGGGTTCTATTGGGATAATCAAATTTTTAAGATGTGACCTTTCTTTCAGTCTGTTTGTAATTTTGTTCTGGTTTAAACTACAAATTATTTTTAAATTTTAAAAAATCTATTTGTTACCAATGTGGTTGTCAAAAAAGTTTTTTTATTGGCTAGTTTAAGCCTGTCTAATCGAACAACTGAATATAAAACCTAAAATTTCTTTTTCCATTTGATAAGAAACGACAGATTCTGTGTTGGAAGAGCTGGAGAATTCTATCCGTATATTTCCGACTGTACCAAATACTACCAATGCTCTAATGGTCGGACTTATATTTATGATTGTCCCTCGTCTTTGGTATGGAATCAGGCATTGAGGAGATGTGATGGTAGATGCGATCAATCTCATCCGGAATTAGATGTACCAACAACTGTTCAACAGACGACATTTGGAGTAGCAGCAACAACTACTCCAAAGCCACAAGGTAAGTTTATTGCTTTTTAAGCCAATTCAAATGTC
Source organism: Patella depressa (assembly GCA_948474765.1). NCBI lineage: Eukaryota > Metazoa > Mollusca > Gastropoda > Patellidae > Patella > Patella depressa. The sequence goes on along the minus strand of OX419715.1, from coordinate 72,346,012 downwards.
TTAATAGATACTTGGCAACATCCGAGTTTGCAACGTCTGGTGGTCTTTAAGCGATATTAGCACTTTATAAGTTTAGTCGGCGCGTAAATAAATTTCGATTTCACACGATTTCACGAAAGAACTGAGGTAATTAGGATTGTCTAGAGTTAATTAGGATATTTATTATAGGTAGGATTAATAATGCCCCTTTAAAACCATTACACACGAGTCGTCGTTATTAAACACCCATTATGGCTATTACATGTCTTTCTTTGAGACTTAAATGTTATATAAATTATTAATTAGGCATTTTTTAACATGACAAGACCGTAAGCAACTATTGATGCCATCGGATAGTAACGATTTTTAGTAGATTAGAAAAGGTAGGCCCATTTAATGATTTGATTTAACAACCGGCTGCCAGGCAGGATACGCCCCACATTTTCGAAAGATGGATAGAAAATAAGCTAAAAAGAAAGAGATTTTTTTCTACAATCAAGGGCCATAATTCATGAAGTTACAATCCGATATGCGCAAATATCGAAAGGAACCACGATCTTTGGGTTATAAACATGCATTTCAAGTTTCATCAAAATTGTGACCTCAACAGGGTCCACAACCTTGATATACCATATTTTTACACTATTCACGTAAAAGCGGCGGCAAGTTTGTTCGGCAATTTTGGTTTGATTTTCAGGAAATTCGAAATCAACCTTCATTAATTACGGTGTAACGGTGATATAATCAGACATTTTTTTTTTAAATCGGATAATAATTGTGGAAGCACCACAAGCTACGAAGGCGATTTTTCGTATAATCAAGGGCCGTAATCCAGGAAGTTACGATTCGATATGCGCATATATCAAAAGGAACCAAGATCGTGTGGTTTTAAAGATGCGCATGTCAAATTTCACCAAAATCGGATTAAAATTGTGACCTATTCAAACAATTGTGGATGGACGGACTGACAGACGGACATATTGTGTCCACATGAAAATGTGGGCGTATAAAAATTTCGCAGTACATGTGATCATCCGCCACCAAAGTCAACGCAACGGGTCAGTAAAATATTCAATCAAAACTGGCTAGATTCCCTGCAATACCAGGGCTATTTTACGTGTAATATTTTCAGCATATTTTACACAGATGTTGTTGCCTCCGCAAAACTTAAACCAAGGCATTTTATGAATCGTGGATCATGTTGTATTTTTCATCATCATCATTATCAAATTTACGTTTATCGAATTAAACAATGAACTTAGGTAATCTATGGCATGGCCGTGGTTAGCATTGTGTATTGACACTGTAACAGTCTCTCCTTTAATTGCACATTGTCTTCTAATCAAGCCTGTTTTGTGTTTGTCTTGTGCAGATCCAGCAAGAGGTTGTGGTCGGTTTACCAATTTACTGTTCATCCCAGATGGAGGCATTACTGTAGTGTGTCCGATTCTAGAGGAACGCACAACAAGCACCTATTTAGAATGTTTGAATCATTGTGTACGCCGTACAGGGTGTACGTGTTTAAACTTTATGAAAGGTCAGCCGAGTTCAAATTGTAATTTATTAGACTGTGGCGTAACTGAAAATTATCAAGTTGCAGTCATGGAGAATGGTTTAGTTATTTGTTTGTAAAACATCTATGTGAACACCATGTGAAAACATTCATCTAGACAAAATGCTAAGTTAAAGGATTAAAGCTAACTTAAATATTAAGACATCACATAACGATGGCGAATTGACATTTATAACAACTCAGACTCAAATATTTATTATATTTTAAGGTCTACGATTGTACGTGTATCGATATTGTCGTCCCTTAGAAAAAAAATTAAACTGTTTAGTATGTAATAATAGATTTTTTAATATTATTCTTAAACGCCCACATGTAGAGAGAGAGAGAGAGAGAGAGAGAGAGAGAGAGAGAGAGAGAGAGAGAGAGGGTTTACTCGACACAATCGAGGTTATTACGGGGTTAACATATGGACCATGTAGAGAAAACCCACGAAGTTGGACATTCCACCCAACTCTTGTCATCTACATCCAGGGAACCGAAACCACGTCGGCTGACTCAGTGACAGACCTTACAACGAGCACGCGCTGACCAGTCTCGCCCTCTCCTTTTTTTAGTGGAGACAGTTTAAATCAGAATGATCTTTAAATTTATGGACTAAGACGGTGTCCCTCGGAGCTGACAATTGGTGTTTGGGTACATGATTATCAGGGGCGTGGCGAACCATGATTTTGCACCAGGAACAAGATCCCGTCCTTGCCTACAAAAAGCAATATTTGTATGTGTGGGGTGGATGCTTCCAGTGCCGTCTTGTAATTTTGGGCTGTGTGGAACATGCTAGAGTCAATTTGTAGCATATCGGACCCACGATATGTGTTTGACACTGGTTAAGCAATATGATTATAATATTGAACAACGCATTGAAACCGCCTGATGTTTTTCAAAGCTCGCCATTGCGTCCCTCTTACTTAGCCCCTGCGTAAGGTCCTTCGCCAGGCAATAACAAAAATCCCACCAAATTGTTAAAAAATGCCTGTATGGTGTTCAGAAAAGCTCAACATAAACTGGGATGGGTTTTGCAGTCGAATGTTGGGCGGTTCTTCTTTATGATAATAAAAAAACCCCTGGGAATTTGGGGAAAAAAGTAATCCCGGCAAAATTCTGGAGTGTTCACAAAACAAGGAAAGATTGAAAGTCGAGCATGTGACGACAATGTGAATGTTGGAGTATGGAAATAATTGAATAATATTATAAATCAGCTAGAAAGTGTCTTGTGTTAGATACATTCCATCAAACAATCGATACCGATATTTCCTCTTACGAGACGTCGATCCAATAAAACAGAATCATAAACACTGTAACACGATTGTTGTCACGTCACATCAGCCAAATAATATTATCCATAGTTGTAAACATTGCTCTGGCAAAATAAGATTCTCCATAAAAGACCACAACTGTTTATTTACTTTTTTGGAAGAAACGCAGAAATGTGCTCAAAATGTGTGGATTAACCAATCTGATACTTGTTTTAAGTCTATCAATTCTACCAATATTAAATGGGTACGTATCTAAAAGTATATGCAATATGTTGGTAAGTAGAAGTTATATAATGTATGGAAATAGCATATTTATTGTTTAGCGTTAACGCAACCGAACATTTAGGAGGTAAACGCCGACTTTTTAGAATTTAGAGGACTCTGATACAATGTATGAAGGAGATAAACAACGTCGACTGTTTATAATTTAGAGGAGTGTTATACAATGTTTGGAGGAGATAACACCGACTGTTTAAAATTTATAAAACTGTTATACAATGTTTGATGGAGATAAATGCTCACTGGAGCGCCACATTCTGTGGGTTCTTTCTTTACGGAACAGGTACGCGCAGCGACCTCTTACATCACAATCTGATTAAAACACAGATCCTATTTTGTTTGTTTAGTTTATAATTTAGAGGCCTGTTATAATGCACATTACAGCGCCACAATCTGTGGGTTCTTTCTTTACGAAACTCGGTATACACGGCGACCTATTACAGGTGTTCCTATCCGTGGATTCAGTGGGTATGATTTTCTTTATGAAAGGTTTTACATACATTTTATAGTAGTGGAATATTCCATGGTAAAACAATTTTGAAGACAATTATCATTCCGGGTTATCTCTCTCTCAGGAACTATTCAAAATGTCTTCATCCCGTGTGATGCCAACGTTGGTGGCGATAGAATAAACTCTGACTATTAAAAATAATAAGACTACTGAAATATAAGCGATTTGATTCATACTTCAACGTTTAAGTAAAAAACAAGCGCGATAGTCTTCTTGGAGTTGTTCATTTCCCAAGTGACAGGGCAAGTTTATTTTTTGGAGGCGTTCAAACTTGTTTATTTGAATATATTTTAACTTGTCTTAACGAATATGTTTACTAACGAGTATTATTGAATAAATCAAGGCCCTGATTCACGAAATCTTAACTTAAGATAAAATCCAAATTTTAGTAGATACTTCAGTTTTGATTGGCTAAGCACTAAAATCAATCTAATATTATCCAATCATATGACTTAAATTTGGGTTTTATCTTAGTTAAAATTTCGTGAATAAGTTACATTATTTTGGTATGGAAATTTGGCAAAAGCTCACTGTCCGCTGATATCTATCATTGTCAATTTTACGATTACAGGTAAATGCACACCCGGAACGAACTCTGGCAATAATACTAACCCACCCACCGTGACATAACGCACTCACCCCGCTGGCAATGAAATGTAACGCGCCTGATATGAGGGAGAGAAAAATGGGGTTTAACGTCCACACGACACAAACTAGGTCATTTTTGGACGAACATACGCTTTCGCGTAGGGGTCTTTAGCAGTGGGAGGTAACCGGAGGACCCGAGAAAACCCACGAGGTTGGACAGACGACCCTACTCCTTGTCACGTACAACCGGAGATCCGAAACCTGAAGCGAAACGCACCCACAATGACAATGGAATATTAAGTACCAACCCCGACTTACAATGAAATGTAATACACCAACCGATACCATGTGACAATATTTTGACTCTCGACTTCCCTGTCTGACCTTGATCCTACTGGGGTTTTTTTTTTGATACCAATATTTATAGTATTATTTACAGAGGCGGACTACTGAACCCGCGGTGAACTCCTCTCTGGAAATTTAATCTTTTATTCTGGTTCTTTTGTGTTATAATAAGGTTAACTGACCTCATCATCTTTGATTACAGCAATCTGATTAGAATACAGATCTATATTTCGTTTCGTTTAGTTCCGTTGGCCTCCACTACATAAAGATCTCACTGATGTTTCTAGTTGGTTACATACAGTTCCCTGCAACTCACGCCAAAAACTTGCTGTAACAGAACGGGTTATATACCAACTCTTTCAGATCCTACTGTATTAGAGAGAGAGAGAGAGAGAGAAATGGGGTTTGACGTCCACTCAACACAAACTAGGTCATTTCGGGACTAACGTGTGGTTTAATTTTATTTCAGTGGGAGGAAACCGGGGTGCCCGGAGGAAACCCACGAGGTTGAGAAGGCGCCCCTATCTCCATGCCACATACTCCATGCCACATACGCTCACACCACGGCTCGAAACCACAGCCGCAAGCCAGAGGTGACCGGCCAGCTGGAGTTCGAAGCGCGGCACTCTAGACCACCCCCCCCCCCTACTGTATTAAGGAGAAGTAATACAAAATTTTGAACGAAACGAAGTAGGATCTGCATTTAAATCAGATTGCGATTAACATAGAATACAAATGCACAAAAACTTTGCTCCCGCAAAAATATTACCCCCGAAATATTAATATCATATTTTTTTTAAAATAAAAGGGCCGACAACTTTTGTGTAGGAAGAGCTGGCGAGTTTTATCCGTATATAGCGGACTGTACAAAATTCTATCATTGCTTTTCCGGCCAAACTAATATTAAAGTCTGCGCAGGTGGATCTATGTGGAATCAACCTTTGAAGAGATGTGATTCAACGTGTGACCAATATCACCCAGAATTAGTTGCACCGACCACTGTTCAACAATCAACCACCGGAGAAGTAACAACTTCGTCAATACTTGGTAAGCCAGACATTTGATACTAATTCTATTGGATGAATAAAAACATACAACCAATCAGAAATTGGAACTAAACTACGACAAGAACACATATAACATTATAAAATCCACCATTGCGCCTCTCTGCCAAGGGAGCGGTTGAACCGGGGTAAGTCCATACGCCGGTCTTTTGTCTGCGTCTACCCTCTCTGCTCTAGTCATATCGCCTCTGCGTCTCGTTCTGTCAACAACTCCTTGTAATAAAGCCCAAATTCATTGACGTTATTATCAGGTCATGGTATGGTTACTGACCAGTGCATATTCCTTTGAAGTCATGTGGAGCTTGTACACAGATCATGTGCAGCCCGTAAATGACATATTGAATTATTTACATGTTTAATTACAACACAGACAAGTTCATAGAGTTGATAGGTCAATACTGTACCGTGCCGAAGGCGCACGAACGTCTGAAGGGGGTCTGGGGTTGTTCTCCCCCCAAGAATATTTTGAAACTTGACAACCGCAAACCTATTTTCCAAGCATTTCAGACCAAAGCAGAAGAAGGCAAATTTTTGATTTGCTGATACAATTAGATAACAGAATGAGTGTGTCCTGCCTGTCCTGTCCTTCTTTCTCCCCCCTTCTTTCTTTCTATTTTCTTCTTTCTTTCTCTTTTTTCTTTATAGGCTTGGGCCCACTTTTCTTTCAATTTGATAAAAGTTATAGATTACTTTGTTACAATAAACCTGTTTAGCCACCAACTTCCAAATTGAGTAAGTTCGAGCACCGTATGTCCAAAGTCTGGAAATGTGCATGCTTCCAGTCAAAAGCATACCCAATTTAATTTTTTTTTGTATAATTACAACCTGTAAATGCCTTAATGGAACATACCCTGTTTGTCAAAGTGGCATGCTTACAGATTACAAACGCGATAAAACTTATAGTTTTTAATGGATCGTATCCTCTCGTTATACATAATTAGCAGCCTTTCGTTCCCGAGGTACACACAACCTCTTTGCCGAAAACCCTGTAAAGAGATGGTTTTCACCGACTGTTTTTTTCAAATTTGGTTGGAGGTAATAGGGTCGTAAGGGAATTCGCTCAGTTTCAGCTGAGACAAAGTTGCAGTGTGGGCGTATTCCGCGCTTTACGTGACCAAAGACATTACATGACTGACATGAAATCAAGTAGGTTTATTCCAGTTACTCCATTGTATTTTCCCATGCGAGTCTTGTTAGATTTGTAATATGTACATATCTGCAAATATGTACACTTTACTTGAGTAATATTTTACTTAATTGCCCCTGTCTCAGGTCGAATCAGAAATTTCCATGATGGGCTACGAATGGAAGGGGTCGGGTGTTAGGGGACGCTATACACACGTACCCATCCAACTAGTTCATGAAATATGGTATGAAATAAGTTGATATTGCATATCTTTCAAAAATTCTCCGGAGACCTGTTTATATTACCCTCCCCGATTCACAAATGTCACTTTTTTATTGGTATTCTTGGCATAATTATCTGGGTTTTTAAAAATTTTATTCGCATTCTTTTTAATCTTCAGGAGGATGTGCCCCAGTTAGAAATTTAAGGTTTGACATGGACGTTACTTTGGATTGTCCAGTCCTAGAAGAACTAACAGCAAGCTCCAGATTAGAATGTCTTTACCACTGTGTGCGCCGCACAGGGTGTACGTGTTTAAACTTTATAAATAATCAGTCGAGTTTAAACTGTGCTCTGTTACAATGCAGTGGTAATCCCGGCGAAATTGTCACAGCGAATGCTTTATGTATTTGCTTGTAAATACAGAATCTGCTAAGAGTTTTTTTTAAAAAAAAAAAAAATATCAACACAAGTCCATATCACAGTAGATTATGAAATTTATCACACAAGCGATATCTACCGTTGAATGTATCATTGGGTGATAAAATTCCTTAATAAAACTATATAGGGATTTTTCCTATTTTTTATATATCTGTTCGTGTGACATCACCATATTATGTTTGGCGCAATATAGACATTCCATCATACACTGTAAAAAATAATTCTGTAAAAAAAAAAACAGAAAAATTCTGTCAGCAGTTTTTTTCTACAATTTTACAGATGACTTAACAGAAATAATCTGTTAAAAAACAATAAAAATTACAGAAAAAATCTGGTAAATCTGCTGCCAGAAGATTTTCTGTTCGTTAACAGATAATTTATGTTAAGTCACAGAAGCATGTACGTGTAAAATTACAGGAAAAAAATCTGGTAAATCTGCTGCCAGAAGATTTTCTGTTCTTTAACAGAATTATTTTGGTTAAATATAAAACAAAATCATCAGTAAAAAAAATAATTTATTTTCTGTAAATGTAATTTGTCAATATGAATGTACAACGATATTACACGTGAACAGAAATTAAGAGCAAGAAATCGTGAATGGCTTTATATTTTGAATTTTCTAAAGGCCAGGTTTACTACTGCCGTTCCCCTGTCCCCTTGCAAATTCTGTTACTTCCATACAAACCTGAAACAAAATGATGAAGCACTGCATACATGATATGAAATAAAAAGGCGTTAATTTTCCTGCATGTCATGGAGTATCCTCTTGCCGAGATAATCCAGCACCATCTTCACTGAACCATCGCGTTTCTTACACTGTAATATTGTTTACTTGGTCGATTTCAAATTTACAATACAACACACATTTGCATGCATGACTACTATGTGCATTGATCTTGGATTCTAAACATAAAAAATCAGCAAACTAAACAGACAGTACAGAGGTTGCGTCTTTAAATCCAATAACATACACAGTATCTACTTATGCTGTAGATTTTCCTTCACACATAAATATTATTAGAAAGACTTACCTTCACATTTTAGTGTTGATTTCCCTCTAGTCTTTATTCTGCATCATCAGTGCACATTCAAACATTCGCCACCATAAGTTGTGTCTGCGACGCGCATGCGTTAATCGAATCCAACAGTATAACTATGTGATTTAACAGAACATTGCCGTAAATATAAAGATTATTCTGGAATATTACAGGTCTTTTGATTAATAATAAAATTTATATTGTTAATACACAGTTTCTATCAGTTAATATACTGAAAAGTATGTAAGAATACCGACGTTTCTGTCCAAAGACAGAAATGCATGTAAAACAACAGCTCTTATAGTATAAATACAAGTTATTTATCTCAAATCACAGATATTTCTGTGATAATACGTATTATTATACTGAAAAGTATGTAAGAATACCGACGTTTCTGTCCAAAGACAGAAATGAATGTAAAACAACAGATTTTATGGTATAAATACAAGTTATTTATCTCAAATCACAGATATTTCTGTGATAATACGGATAATTTCCTTCAAATAACAAAAAAGAGGGATTTTAAAAACAGATTTTTTTTACAGTGTAATATATTTGTTTGTCATAAATTATAGCACCTCGACATTTTCTGTTTGTGCAACTTGGCTTTGACTTCTGTCTCTGAAAGATGTTATTGACAAATACCGCTGATTGTCGTTGGGACAAAATGGATAAAGCCGTGCCCAATTTATGCTGGTGACTAGAACTATTGCTTTCAAGCCAGCTGATCCTATTTGCATTTTTTGGATAATCACTAATTTATTATGGCTTCATCTAGGCTAAATTTAACTCAGTTTGATTATTCAAAGTTTATTAAGGAGATTTAAATATCGCTGACTTGTATTCAATCGGACCGAAAAGAGGACCGTCGACTGATGAGAATGCCCAATGTTGGGAAATGTTAAATTCTTCATATCTTTGTAAGTGCTTTACTGGATCGACCTGCATAATATTATAGTTTGCAACGTATTTAAGAGCTCCCAAACGACGATCAATGGCTTTCAATCAGAAAACGGTTCGACCGAATTGATCATTATCTGTACAAAGCTGTTTTGTTGTTTTCTGCAATATCGCCAGTGATCTTTATTAACATCAATATTAAAATCTTAATTCCCATAAAAGCCATATCATTGAAATGTAATTTTGAACATGTTTTCTATAGAAGCGCCTATAGATTGTTCAAACTAATAACCAACATACACTTAAGAACATTACATGTATATCCGTTCTTTAATAGACCGTGCACTTAGGTCGATTAAAACGTATAGAAAATGTTTTCGCTGTACTCCTCGCGTGTTGAGGTTAGAGTGTTGCTAAAATGCGGAATTATTGAGAAAAGAGAGAGAAAAATGGGTTTTAACGCCCACTCGAATCAAACTAGCTCATTTCGGGACTAACGTATTATGGGTTAATTTTATTTCACAATTCGCTTGCGCGTAGGGTCTTTTAGCAGTGGGAGGAAACCGGACGACGAGGTTGAACAGGCTATCCTACTCCTTGTACTGTCGAGAAAAGTTATGGCTGTTTATACATTGTTTATATAATTTGGCATCATTAAAAGATAATATTGTGTTAAATTTCATGTCTATAATATTAAATATCATCCTTAAATGACATTAAGAAGTAGAGGTATATTATTCATAATAACACAACTTTATCACCAAAATGAAAAATCAGTATTTTAAAATCAAATTCCCTTTACATATGACTACATTTCCGTAGTAAATATCATTTCTGTATTGTGTTTGGCCGTGTTCTTGAAATAGACATGTCAAACAACTAGTCACACGATTTGAGGGTGGGGGGTGGCTATAAAGGCACTTCCGATTAGTCAAGCAGTACTCTCCTGATTGACTTGTAACATTTTTTAAAACGTCACATGATATTAATTCAAATGTTAGAATCACCCGATAAAAATACTGGCGGGGTTTTCCATTTAACGAAACATTTAAATATCAACATTTAATAATAGAGCTTCGTAATACTAACAAAGGACAACCTTTTACGGCACAATTAAATCAGAGAAGATAACAATGAGTTACCACCAAATTTCTGACAGAGTTAATCTACATTAACAAGTCCACACACAGTACAATCAGATGGATAAATGCTTGAGTGTTGTCACCTGTAAGCATACTACTTCTGACTTACTTTCATTGAGTGTCAACATTATTTGAACATATCCAACTGGGTATTTCATCAACACACTGCTCGATACGGCTTAGCACAAATTAATCTGCTCGTGAGTAACAGGCAATATATAGCTGGGATCCATCTACATAGATTACAGAATTCTTGTTTCGTGATGTCTTCTGGAGGAGCCATATATACAAAAATAGGTACTGGTGCTAAAACCGACCCGTGCGGAACACCGTAACAGAGCAGATGCTTTTTGGATATTCGTCCTGTGAGTTACAAGGTCGGCCACCCCCAAAGCAGATTCTTATCTGTGATTCTAAAACAGGACCATGTAATCTACTGATCAATTTGGAGTGTTCGTTAGTGACGAAAGCGGCTTATAAGTTAAGGAGGAATAGAACAAGATCATGTTTTTCATCCAGAGCTCGCAGTATGTATTTCACCATTCGCGTGAGATCAGTTTCGGTACTATGTCCTTTTCGAAAGACAAACTGAAATTTGCCATACAGGCGATTTTCCCTTAAGTAGTAAGGCAACTATGGCAAATTAGCTTTCTCTTAAGTAAAACTACATAATGTCACGTTTATAAAGACAAAACTAATAGTAACAAAGTGAACTATTGCCGTGGTGTCGATACCGGAAATGTAGATAGTCTGTCTATCTCCCGGTTTATCCGGTTTCGCTCCGCTACTAAAAACCTTCGTGCACTCGTATATTTGGAATGAATATATATATATATATTGATGCTGATTTGATGCCTTATTTATAAATAAAGTAAAAGAAAAAAAGGAAATATACAAGTAGGAAGGAAAATGGTCACAGGAGCGAATAGATTATTCGCATCCATAAATTGTGCCTACTTCCCAAGTACAAAATTTCAATATATCCTTTTCTTATACAGTGTTTTCATTGGTTTAATCGTCGACTACTTGGACACTTCCTGATAATTCATTTTTAGACCCTTAGAATTTTAATTTTATTATCATTTTGCCGACCTTTTATTTGTAGCAGTATACCACGGTGTCTGGCCTGTAATGGGTGTCAAGTGCTGTGCCACAATACGGAAATATTGTTACGGATAAAGGATTATATTTATGAACTGAGGATAAGTCTGAGACCTGGGGCATGACAGTGGTTCCTTTAAAATGGTAGTGAAGATTGTTCAATCGAAATCCACCATGTATTGAAAATAATTTAAATTTGCCTGTTAATATAAACAAAAGAAACACGTACTATTTTAAGCAAAGTATGATGCATGGTCAGATAACATTATTTCTCACTTCAGGGGCCTATTTCACGAAATTTTAACTAAGATAAGATCCCAATTTTAGTAATTTGATTGGATAATATTAGATTGATTTTAGTGCTTAGCCAATCAAAATTGAAGTATCTACTAAAATTGGATTTTATCTTAAGTTAAAATTTCGTGAAACAGGGCCCTGATGATATACACTATCTTCTTTTCACTTGACCTTTTGTTTAAAATGGCGTCTATTGGTCCCGTCTGTTAATATAAAAGAAAATGGTTACCCTGTATTGGGCATACTTGATCAGATCATTAACCGACGTTGAGGCGGTACTAGTATGTGCTTTTGATAGTGGAGTCTTTCCGACTCGCAACTTGGTTCGACCACGACGACCAGGCTTCAACTTTGATTCATAACTACCCACGGTTGTTCTTAGAAAAATCCAAAATTAACACCTATTTGGTCACTTTTGCAAACCTCGTAGATAAATGTACCGGTGGTGTTTCCGGGTGGATGTTGTCATACGGTATAAAAGTAAACAACGTAAATAATTAATCAGTTTTTCCCAGTAAAAGGTGTGACACATTTCCTACATTAAATTTTAAAAAAAAACTGGGCATTTGGCCTGGTTTAACTAATCACCTAGTCACTGTCTTGCGTCATCTTCTCGTTATTCGTGGCCACCCATTGTAACAAGCCATGTTTATCGTCTTATTGTGTCAATATGTTTTATATGTAATTGTGTTAATTGGTATTTCCAATATTTACATCCCCAGGACATCACCGATAAAGATAAATATTAGCACGCTTATTGAAGTAGCCTACTTAAGGTCATTTAAAATCTACGAAATTAGATAATCATACATTTTGTAAACTTTTATTTAGCAAACGTTCGTGAGCACAAGAACATAGACAGCTTTACGTAAATATAATTTATATATATATAATATATATATATTACCCCACCTCCACCCCAGCAAAGAAAATGGAATAAATACCCAAATAAAAGATCATACGCAAAAAACAGCATGAAACAAAACTAATCAAACAAACCTTCACAATTAAAACACTCAAAAAAAATTAATTTATAAATACATGTATATATTTCACTGCGTGTAAATATAGTTTGTTTTCAAAAACTTAAGTACAATTTATTTAACAACTTTTTGTGAGCTTTAATTTATTTTATTGCATAAACATTAAATTGTATACCTTGACGAATTAATCAAATCAATTTATTGGTCTTATAATCTAATAAAATAATCCTGGGAGGTTTCTAAAGTGTTATCAACGGCGTAGACATTTTGTAATGTAAGTCAGTAATCTGCAATCAACGCAAGATCCCGCGGTACGTTTGCGCAATGGTGTACGTGGCCTAGCTGAGATTTCGTATCGATCGGTGTGACACCTAATCGTTGCGAAAAAGGCGACATGTAAGCCAATCAAATCTACTCTATATTTCCGTTTTTCTTTTATTTTATTTATAAATAAGGCATCAAATCAGCATTAATATTATATTCATTCCAAATATACGAGTGCACGAAGGTTTTTAGTAGCGGAACGAAACCGGATAAGCCGAGAGATAGACAGACTATCTACATTTCCGGTATCGGCACCACGGCGATAGACCACTTTGTCACTATTAGTTTTGTCTTTATAAACGTGACCTTATGTAGTTTTACGTTTCCGCATTTGGCTTTTCAGTTAAGAGAAAGTAAATAAAAATTTACTTTTATGCTTTTATATAATAAAGGATGTGCTGCTTGTAATATATAAAAATTGCATCGTAAAAAGGTAGTATATAAAGACAATTAAATGCACTTCATTTTTATCATGACCATTATGCAATTCATCGATTCACGTTCCTAAGTTTTATTTAAATTCCCCCAACAGCTACTGTTTCAACGGTCAAAAATACTTTGGGAAAGTGTAGTATTACTGGAATCTTAACAATGGATAAATGATCAAGAATACGGAAATTTTAAGGGAATACAATGATAATATTGTAATTATATTGTTATATACCCACCCATTTCACTGACACACTTGTTTTAAATAATAGAAAGACATTGTAGAATAAGTAATACACATTTCATTATAATATACATTATTTATCATCATTATATGCATTATTATACATCAGTATTGACCATTATACATATTATACATATTACAGTAAATATATTTGGTCATTATACATAAGGTCTGACATTAGTAAATATATTTCATAATACTTATCATTCCCAACAGCGATGACAGTAGTAAATGCGTATAACCTGAAAGTATATAGTTATATCATATTTTTCAAAATTATGTATAAATACTTTTATCTCTGCAAAAAGGTATTCAGCTAATGTTATATTTTTCTCTTTAATTGGTCGAAACCTGGTAAATGAAACCAACTCACTGGGATGTTCTGTAGCAACGTGGGGACATTACTGAAAATTAGATCGAGGCATTCGTCGTCCGATAGGTGGTTAAACTTTACTAATTTGGTCAATGTTCACCGGTAACTGATTCTCCTTTCACAATTCTGAAAATCGTTTTCGAGTTACAACCGCCGATCGGATCGGAAGATGAATGCCTCGATCTAAATTTCAGTAATGTCCCCACTTTTGGTTAACAGAACAGCCCGGGTGAGTTTGTTTCATTTACAAGGTTTCGAACAATTCAAGAGAAAAAATGACCTTTAATTTTAATAGGGCTGTCCTTTTTAACTTCTTACGATAATTGTGAGACATATGGACTGGGATGGCGACAATATACTTCCACGTGAAATGTTGATATCCTTAGAACGAACAGGGGACCGAATAACTAGACGCTGCTCTGCAACACTGACAGGGGTAACGAACGTCTTATTCTTATTATCAGAAATACAATCTTAATTAAAACTTAATGGACACAAATGGATCGCAACGCATATAATAGTGCATTATGAATGTATATTTACATTTATTCGTTTCTGTTTTGCTCTAATTTCTAATCAGTTAAATGCGGCGAAATACGCGCAACGTCCAATTTGAATGGTAGTATTTAGCGCCTGGTTATTCCAATCTATACAAGTAGTAAGCTCCTGTGGTATATGTTTAGTTGATTCAACACAAATGGCGCTGGAAAGCATTCTGAAACGCGATTCGTCCGCCAATATCTAAATTTCTATTTTGACTTAAATTATTCGATATAAGAAGCTCATCTTTTCACGGTAAGATAACAAAAAAATTGAAATGAAATGGGGTTTAACGTCCTACGGTTCTGCTCCGACAGGGCTAATGAAAACGGGCGTAAGCCATACAGTGTGCTATGAGGGAAATTTTGCCGGGTCTACTCTTATATCGAATTCCACCAGCCAAGGGATATTTTACGTGCATTCTTTGGTATACATGGGATCTCAATTTTTCGTTCATTCCGAACGACTAGACAGCTGTCTTTGTTCGGCCTTCCATCCTGCATCACTGACAATGAGATGGTAAGATAACATTAATGGTGATTTAAATTGACCAACAAGTCGTGTTTGCCATGTTGACGACTGTGGATGACATTGTGTTTAAGGCTTGTAAAAGTAAAAGATCAATAGTTTCATTTTCAAACATTTACTCAGTTTTGACCTATAGCATAATTCTATTTTGTTTTATAAACAGATCTATTGTGAAGGTTTTGAATCAATTTTGTTTTTAAACACATCAAAGTAGCAGAATAACAAAGCATTCACTAGCTTTCTGCGGATTTCTCAACTGATCTTGAAATCATCGCAGTCTATCACTCGACGCGTTATTGTTCAAAGAACAAGAAAATGTCGGGTGTCTTGTTGAGGTTAAAAGAATTGGTGGCGCCTTAGGCCTTTTGGAAAAAGACTCGACCCAAGAAGAACAAGAAAAAATAAAAACAAATATATTGAGTCAATTCCAGGTTCAAGAATGTTCAATCTAACAAAAATCGTGTTTAATATATGTAATTTTTACAGAAGAAAATGAAAATAGAAAAATGGGTCTTAAGGCCCAACTGTTCTGTTCTGGGCTTATGAAGACGAGCATACATCATACAGTGTGTCATTAGAGAAATTTTGCCCGGATTGCGGCGCTACCGCGTATATTTGCATCGAATTCCAACTGCCAAGGAATGTTTTACCTGTTCTGGTTGAAAGAAGTATATTATAGTCTCGAATCGCCGTTCAATAAAGCCAGAGAGAGAGAGAGAGAGAGAGGGGGGGGGGGGAGAGGGGGGGACGTTCCCTCGCCACAAACTAGGTCATCTCGGGACTTACATATTGTTCAATCTATTTCAATAATTCGCTTGCGCGTGGGGGACTTTATCAGTGGGAGGAAACTGGAAGTCCCGGAGAAAACCCACGAGGTTGGCCATGCGACCCTGCTCCTTGTCACGTACAACCGACGAATCAAAACCACGCCAGTTGACTCAATGACAGACCCTAGGTTGCAACTCGCACGACGTAACAATTTGACTATGTAACTATGAAAATCGGACAGCGACAGATAGTATCGAGAGTTCTTTTTATGTTAGTAAATGCCACAGGCACTTGAAGGGATTAAAATAAATTAAAATAAAACTTCTTACCACTGCTTAATACAAGAAGGTAAGTCAGACGCCATCTTTGTTTTGACTGATTTACCATGAATCGTCTGATATCATCTCACAATACTCACTAGTTCTAACACTTCATGTCATTTTTATTGCTAACGAGACTTTATTTGATTATTATTCACCTTCCGATGTAATTAAATTGGTCATTTAACACTGTTATTGATAACAAATCAAACTTGAACCGCTATCAGACGATTCATGGTAAATCAGTCAAAACAAAGATGGCGTCTGACTTACCTTCTTGTATTAAGCAGTGGTAAGAAGTTTTATTTTAATTTATTTTAATCCCTTCAAGTGCCTGTGGTAAATGCCTAATAACTATTTTATATAACATTTCAGACTTAAAGAAAGGCCCGTATTAGGCAGACGCACCTCTTGTGTTATGCATGTTTAACTATTTGGAGATTTATACATTATGCTTCCTAAATTTATATTTGATCAGTATTAAATGTTAATACGGACCGCCCCACTGTTGGTGTTAATGAATTAACGTTAATGAATTCAATAGAAGAGAAGCTGTATACAAATCTAACGCAAAACCAATAAAACTAAACAAAAGCAATACCATAAAAGAATTTAATAATAAAAAAACCGAACAAAAGTAAATCTAAAAGAAGGTCTACCCTTTCCATTGCATTATTCCTTTGAATGACGTAAACACACGAAAAAGGTAATATCACTACATGACATTTCCTTTGTACTGCATTCTTCTTGGTTTTTATGAATCAGAATGTAAAGATTTATAGAGATAAGTCAATTGATTATATCAGTTTTTATAAGGTGTACACTATCCATAATAATAAATCGGTTAATAAAAGGATGACAAAAAGAAAGTCAGAATATAAAAGACTATTCATATACTGCAACGTCGTGGAAACGTTTGAGGGACAGATTTTAAAGGACGATATTGGTGTCAGTCATTATCACTTATGTGATCGAACTGGTTAAACACGTTCCAAATATAATTTTAATAAAAAGATTATTGCTACGATAGATGAATTGTGGAGTTTTCAAGAATGAAAAGTGACGAACTCAAAAGGAAAACACGAGCTATCCTTCTAAATAATTGACTGAAGTGACGAGTGATAACTGATAAACGGGCGCATTTCTGCTCACTAATAATTCCTGCAAAGACCAAAAGTTATGTGAAGCTGTGAAAGGACATCTAATAATTCAAAAAGATATTGAATGTCACTCGTCACTTCAACTAGTTATATGGAAGGAGTACTCGTGTTTTCCTTTTGCGTACGCCACTCCCCTTTTTTGAAACCTTCATAATGCATATTTCGTAATAATGATCTCTGAGTTAAAATTATATTTGGAACGTGATACCAATATCGTCCTTTATTCTTGCCATTCTGAATGTAACACAATTCCCTTTCACGACGACAATAGTTCAATGCCCTCAAACACAAGAAATGGGAATGTTAAAAACATTATTTAAAAGAAGATTTTTTAAAGCGTTTTAAAAAGAAGATCGGTGCAACATTTTGATGTGAAAGACGCAACCATATGCAAGGTTTACAAACTGTAAATCGAGAACGTCTTGATCAGTTACAAGGTTTTGGAAAACGGGAATGCTAGATGTGAAAAACGGATGTTCTGTTGGTGAGAAAGATGGTGCGGTGTAGAAAAAAGAAGTCCCGATAGCAGACACCACAAAATTGTCTTCCAGAATTGAAGATCTGTTCAGTCTGTTCTGTTGGTGGTTGATAATGTCGACCCGTTGCTAGGCAATCACATAACCATCTGAGAAATCGAACAGAACCAGAGAGCACCGCATTATTACCTTTTGCGTAAAAAAGCCAATTTTACTGTCGACCAGTTTTTGTGGATATTAAAACTAAATAATTGTAACACACAGTTGCGACGCAAAAAGCATTATGTTAATTTTAAATTTGTGTGCTGCATGTTTGCCAGGGTGTTATTAAAAAATTAATAATGCGAACTATTTGTCTATGTGTTACGTGTGGTTTAATGGTCGAGAGCGAGACATTATTAATTGATATTTTCATACTGCATGAATGCGTTAGCCACGAGTCTTGAGTCAATACATTACGCAATGTCTTAAGCTTGAGTGACATTTAACAACTTAAGATAAAGACACTATCTCGCATGTTCTTTGTAATGAATTACGTCACGTGAGTTCAATATTCCATCTAATATAAATACTTTACGTTTGGCAAGTTGCCCGTACATTATTGGATTTATGGTAGGCCAGCTATAGATGTCACATCTATATTATTTTAATCTAATTGAACCATGGATATTAAAGGACAATATTGGTGCCAGTCATTATCACATATGTGATAAAACTGATTAAACACTTCCCAAATATAATATTAACACTTCCGATTCATGAATCCTTTATTACTCCTCTATGGTAGCGATGATCTCTGTGTTAACATTATATTTGGAAAGTGTTTAATCAGTTCTATCACATACGTGATAATGACTGGCACCAATATTGTCCTTTAACAGTATCTTACCTGGTGCTGATGAACCCGAGTCTGTAAAAAAAAAAAAAAAAAAAAAAAAAAAAAAAAAAAAAAAAGAAAACACCTTTAAAATAGCTAAATACACACGAAATCATTCATAGGATAGTCATTTCCAATAAAACGGAAGGCACAACCAATCATTTTTGCTGGGAGAAACACTGTCTCACCGAACAAAAATGCAAGGGAGTGGTACAGGTTACCCGTTCAACAATTAATGCGACTCGAACACTATTTTATGTTTATAAAAATAGATTTATATATCATAATTTGTAATAATGCTTATTTTACGGAAACTACTGGTGTTAAAAGAGGGAGCGTGAGAGAGACAGACAGACAGACTGACAGACAGACAGACAGAGAAGAGGTCATTTCGGGACTAACATATGGTTTAATTTTATTTCATTCAATAATTCGCTTGCGCGTAGGGGTCTTTAGCAGTGGGGGATACCGAAAGACCCAGAGAAAAAACCGAGACCTTGTCACGTCCAAAAACATGTCCGGGACTAAACAGGGCAGCGGACGATTACGACTGGACCCTGGATCCATTGACTTGATTTGATAATTGTTTATTTTGTGCAATGTCTATTTTCTGTCTTGTCCGTAGGTTTATCTTGTAGATTTCTATTTTGTGTGTTGTGCGGTCCTCCTGAACTTACTATTACAGATTGGACCGAGGGAGCGGAATCTTCGGCGAAGATTTTCACAATGATTTACAATCAACTCGTTAACGATTCAAACTAGACTAAATTAATACAATATTATTTTTAAGTTATGTTTTTCAAATGTATTAAAAATTAAGCCTTAGAATAGATTATATAAACAGTCTCGCCTTCTTAAAGAATAATCCTATTAATCCTATAATTCACTATTGCCAGTTGAGAAATAGACAAAAATGTGATTTTCAACTTCAAATTCTAACGTTGGAAGATAGCTATTGTATGGGGGTGGGGTTGAAAAAAAACAAGGGGGGTAATTGTGTTATTATATCCAGTGTGACTGATTTTTAAGTGTGGGAATAAAGCCTATGATCGTATAATAGTGAGTTGACAATCTATTGAGCAAAGACATAGAAATTGTTTTGGCTTTCTTGGAAAATATGAAACTCTCGCTTCAAGCGTAAAACCTACCACTGCAGTTAATGTACTGAAATTTAAGTGCCACGATAAAGTGAGAACGAAAATAAAAAAGAAAAAAAGAAATGGAGTATAATCCAGATACAATAAAATCTTTCTGCGTATACAGAGAAGACAATCGGAAAATATGAGCAAATAACTTACCAGGTTTTTCAGTATTTACTCGTAGTATTGACAATGTTCCTGACGTTGAACCAGCAACAAATATGGCTTCACCATTGGTAGGACTATCAGTGCCAGAAACATATCTTTAAAAAAATGAATCATAATATAACCATTGATAAGATTTTCTTAGCCCTCAAATATTTTATACGATCGATACCCGTATAACATCAAAATGTGACTTTTAGGAGGCAAGTCGCTAAATTAATATCATCCACAGTCTTGAAATTGAAAACACGACTTATTGGTAAATTTTAAGAACCATTGATGCTGTTATATTTTAAAATTGGCACACAGATCGCGTTGTGTGCCAGAATGTTTTTAGCACCCTTTGTAATGAAGCGCCTCGACAAACGAGGCTAAATATAGTCAACAGGAGAATACTGCCGATGTGCACTGGAATAACCAGACGCCAAAGACTGTCATTCAATTTGATTAGAAATTGCAGTAAAACAGAATCGAATTAATGCGAATCAGTTTATATTCAGTCATATTACATTCTTATATGCGTTGATACTCATTTGTGCCTGACTCATTTGTGTCCTCAGTCCTCCACCAAGGACAAATGAGAACCAAGCCAGAAAATTCCCGATGAACTTTTTCGGCCAAAACAGGGATCGAAAATGGAACCTCCAGGTTACTCACTGAGCCACCGTGGATATCAAATTCAATTAAAGCCACACCCTTGCAAATATGGACCTGAAATAAACCATTATTTTCTAACATGCTCTACTTTATACAACAAGGAGGCCATTTTGGTAGGAAACATGTCAGCAAAGCCATTGACTGTTTTGTAATCAAAGCCATATAAAATACGCAAAAGCTGAAAAGAGTGCGTTACCTGATATCTTCTGGATCTATTTCTGATAACGTCCTCTGGTCGTACATACTCCCGTATGTGGCATCAGATTGTGGAATACCAAAATAAGTTGATTCATATCGAGTATCCGAGAATTTATCCCCAACAGAGAAGATAGAGATACTTCCAGGACTTCCATTACCAACAAATATAACCAAACGACCACCAATAACAGCTGTTTCTAACGCTTCAGACCTTGGTCCCTTTAATATAACGTTTAATTATGAAAAATATGTGGTCCTTTTAATATAACGTTTAATTATTAAAAAAATGTGAGTAACAGGGTCGGACGAAGGAAATTTTGTAGGATGCAGGAGGGGATTGCCAGGTTCCGGTTTGCCAGGAAATTTGTCAGTTGACAATGAATGATGCCATCAACGTCTCCAAATTACGTAGGCATATACACTGTCCTTTTTAATGAGAGAAATCTAACATCCCATTAATAGGATCACATTGTGATTCAATTTCATTCATGCAAAGCATTAATTGTGATATGTCTATAACATTATCTCACGCTTTGAACGCCCATCTCATCCCACATTTACGCTACCGTTCGGTCTAACAATATCTTAACATGTCCGATGGAGATATTTTTCAACAAGAACCAGGCTAAAATTCAATAGCTAATAAGTATTGCGGTTTAGAATGGAGCAATCTGATGAACTCTTCAGCACATTCCCTTTTGATTATCTGGTCTTTACCTATAGTCGGCTCTTTATCCAATCAGTCAACTGGCGTGGTTTCGAATCCCCGGTTATACGTGGCAAGGAGTAGGGTCGCCTGACCAGTCTCGTGAGTTTTCTTCGGGTACTCCGGTTTCCTCCCACTACTAAAGACCCCTACGCGCAAGCGAATTATTGAAATAAAATTAAACAATATGTTAGTCCCGAAATGACCTAGTTTGTGTCGAGTGGACGTTAAACCCCAGTTCATTCTCTCATTATCCAATCTTCCTTGACGTATGGGTTATTGTATTTCAATCATTGCTGGAGTTAGTTCCCTTAGTAAGAAACTAAACAAACTTGTGGGTAAGTTATTCTATACGGTTACGACAACTTCATAAATGGCATCTTAGCAAATACGTGTACTCTTATTAACCTTGAAATACGCGAACTCTTATTAACCACACCCAAAATTCAATTTTCATAAAATACCGAAGCTACTACACTATCAGTAATTATTTTGTAACAAATGGCCTACCATGTTGTCCGAGCGTACATCCATATTTCCTATGGGTGTTACTTCAGAACCGCTTTTACTGTTAAAAAAGTCTGGAAAGTTTTGGGCAATCTGCTCCTCAACAATTCCCCCACTATCATAGAGTATAGGCAAGCCAGCGCCAACTGATCTTATGGTTATGCCTCTTCCACCGTAAGTGTATAAAGTTTCGTATTTTTCGTCCGAGTTCAGGCCATCCTTTTTACAAAATTGTAGACGACCTTAATTTTGAAAAAAACCCATGTTTTATGTCGATTGACTATACATAATAATATTATATTGAAAACAGATACTATTTTGATTAAACACATTTCTTGTAATTTTATTAGGCAATTAGGGGAGTTGGATGGCCGAATGGCTAGCACGTGCGTGCTGTATCATATTGAGTCAACTGGCGTGGTTTCTAATCCACGGTTGTACGTGACAAGGAGTAGGGTCGCCTGTCCAGCCTCGTGGGTTTTCTTAGGGCCCTTCGGTTTCCTCCCACTGCTAAAGACACTCTTCTCGCAAGCGATTTGTTGAAATGAAATCATTTGTTAGTCCCAAAATGACCTAGTTTGTGTCGAGTTGACGTTAAACTCGATTTCTCTCTCTCTCTATTAGGCAATTACGAAATCAAAATAACTGTTTATAAGATTGCAAAATGAAATGGATTTTAACGTTCAACTGTTATGTCCCGACTGAGCTAATGAAGACGGTCATCCACCATAAAGTGTGCTATGGGGAAAATTTTACCCAGGCTGCTCCACTATCACGGGCCTTACACGGGACCTCATTTTATCGTCCCACTCGAAGAATTGGGCAGGTGTCCTTGTCGGATCCCGAATGGTGCATCACTGACAAGGAGAAACCACGTCAGAAAATCCCGATGAACTTTCTTGGCCTATGCTATGATCGAACTCGCCACCTCAAGGCCAGCGAGTCAGCATCTTACAAACTTAGCCACAGTGGTCCCCTATCGCAAACCCTGTATGATATGAAATGCATTGGGATTTAACTTCATATGTCTCTGCACCAAACGGACTACTGAGGACGCAGGTGTGTGTGGTGTGTAAAAAGTAAAAGGGTGGGCGTGTATTTGTTTTACGATAGTTATGAACTTACCAAGTTTGGTAACATTTTTTAAATCTGCTTTGACAGTAGCCGGTATGAGATCCGATAGCTTTTCTAAAATAAAACATGAATTACATTATAAAATGTATAAATATATGGTTTCGGTATTCATATTGTTTCGGGTAAACACACATTATGCAAGAACTAACTCTGCCTATTGTGGTCTTTCTAAAGTTCTGAAATGTTATTGTGGTATATTTGGTCCTAAATTACCCCCATAATACAGACTAAGACCAACACATGTTGTTCAATGATGGCGGCTTTATTCCAACTGCATGATCACAGCAGACGTGTAACTAATGACAATGCATGTACACATGCGCGTGATGCAACACTGTAATTCGGGACTATACGTGATGCACAATATACTACACTTCCTCCCCCTTTAAATAAGTGTCAATATACAATTTAACTAAATTGATACTTTAAAGTTTTTTTTGTTAGTATCATTTAGTGTTTCCTTTAGACCTGTAAAACAAAAGAACACATTGAAAACTTATTATCATTACGTAGTCCTATAAAACACATTCAAACATTAAGTTCATAGATTCAATTTCTGTGGACTACGTCTTGGTCTTGAAGATCGTCTTGGTTCGGCTATTGCTGCATTAGGTTGTGGATGTTCAACATTACCATTCGGTCGATTAATATCTGGAACATGCCACATGTAATCATCAGTTCTATTTCGTTTTGGCGCATCAGTTTTAGTTGTAACCATTTTTGGAATTTTACAATCGATTGCATGTGACGGTAACAAATGATCAACATGAACATATCTGATTTTACCAAAAACTTTAACTAAAAAAGTTTGTAACCCTAGTTTTCTTGTAATCTTGGCAGGAACCCATTTTACTACCCCTTCGCGATTATTTTTAACGTAGACGAGTTGTCCTGCTTGAAACTCGCGATTTTTAACTTTAACATCGTGCGCTTTAATTTGACTTTCTTGTTTAGTCTCAACTGTTTTCTGCATGACTGGTTTTAACATACTAAATCTTGTTCTCAGTTGTCTCTTAAGAAACAGTTCGGTTGGAGGTACTCCTGTTACACTGTGTGGAGTAACTCTATACATTAATAAAAAGTTATCTAACTTTCGTTTTAACGATTCATTTGTATTAGTATTACTCTGTAGTACTTGTTTTAACAAGGACTGTTTTATCGTTTGCACAGAACGTTCTGCGGCACCATTTGATGCGGGATGGTACGGTGGGGTACATATGTGACGAATACCATTATTCATCATAAACTGTTCGAATTCTGCACTTTTAAACTGCGGACCGTTGTCCGACACAACGTCTTCTGGAATACCGTAAGACGAAAACAGAGCACGTAATACTTCTATCGTTCTAGCAGAAGTTGTTGAAGGCATATTAAAAACTTCTAACCATTTAGAATGACTATCAATTACTATTAAGTAATTCTGTTTCTGAAATTCTGCATAATCAATATGTAAACGTTGCCAAATACGGCTTGGCCATTTCCACGGTAACAAAGGTGATGACGGAGGACTTTTACGTACAGATAAACAAACGTGACAACCGCGAACCTTTTTCTCTATATCGTTGTCAAGATTAGGCCACCATAAATAACTGCGTGCGAGAGATTTCATACGGCACATTCCAGGATGTACTTCGTGTAAATCATCTAAAAGTCTCTGCTGAAACTTGCCAGGGATTATAACACGCATACCCCACAGAATACAGTTCTGATCGGTACTAAGTTCATTTCTGCGAATGAAATAGGGCTTTAACTCAGGGTCTTCTATAAAACTAGGCCATCCAGTTTTAACATACTCTAAAACTTTACACATGAGTCTGTCCTTTCGTGTAGCCTCACTAATTTGATGACTGTTTATCGGTAATTCATTTACATACGAAAAATAAAATAAGTCCGACTCCGATGAATCGTCCTGAACAACCTCCAATGGATTACGCGAAAGTGCGTCTGCATTACCGTGTTCAACGGATGATCTGTAAACGATTTGATATTGATATGCTGACAAAATTAATGCCCATCTTTGTAAGCGCGCAGCTGCAAGAGTAGGTACAGCTGTATAAGGACCTAAAATAGTCGTAAGTGGTTTATGATCAGTCTCCAATATAAACGTCCGGCCATAAAGATATTGATGAAACTTCTTTATGCCATAAATAATTGAAAGAGCTTCTTTTTCCAGTTGTGAATAATTTCTTTCACTCGGATTTAAAGTTCTTGATGCAAAAGCAATTGGTTGCTCGTTGCCTTCTTTATCAACATGCGAAATGACACTACCCAGCCCATACGATGACGCATCGCAAGCGATTTTAAGAGGTTTATTCACGTCATAATGCACTAACATTTTGCTATCTGTCAACTTTTGTTTACAAATCATAAAAGCTTTATCGCATTCCTTTGACCACAACCAAGGAGTATCTTTTTGCAAAAGTTCATGCAAGGGGTTTAGCATGGTTGATAAGTTAGGAAGAAATTTCCCATAATAATTAATAAGTCCAAGAAATGACTTTAACTCTGAAACGTTTGTAGGCACTGGCGCGTTATTAATTGCCTCAACTTTTTCAGAAAGTGGATGAATACCATTACTATCCACTTTGTAACCTAAATAGTTCACACTAGGTTGCATGAAAACACACTTAGAAAGTTTAAGTCTAACACCAAACTTTTCTAGCCTTTGAAGAACCATTTCAACACGATTTAAATGTTGTTCCGTCGTAGGAGCACTAATCAAGATGTCGTCTAATCTGCACATCACTCCTTCCATACCATGAAGTATTTGCTCTAACGTAGACTGGAATATCGCAGGAGCCGATGCTACCCCGAATGCAAGTCTATGAACACGATAGAGTCCACTGTGTGTGTTCCATGTCAACAATAACTCAGATTGTTTATCCAACATCAATTGTTGGTACGCACTCGATAGATCAAGTTTGCTAAAAACCGTTCCACCTGCTAGCGTCGCAAAAATGTCCTCTGCATTAGGTAAAGGGTATTGCTGTACCTCAATACATTTGTTTACAGTTACTTTATAGTCTCCACAAATTCTTATAGAATGATCGGATTTGGGCACTACAACAATCGGTGTCGCCCACGGGCTATAATCAATTTTAGAAATTACACCACTACTTTCCAATCGGTCCAGTTCCCTTTCCACCGCCTCTTTAAGCGCGTATGGTATCGGTCGCGGTTTATAAAATATCGGTGTCGCCGTCTCTTTAAGACGTATATTAGCCTTGTGACCTTTAATAACTCCAAAACCTTCTGCAAAAACCGTAGGAAACTTCTTAATCCAAGGTTGAATATCAACATCAGCCTGTACTTTAAAAATATTCGACCAATCCAGCTTCAGTTTTTGTAACCAGTTTCTTCCTATAAGTGCTGGGTTAGCACCTTTAACAACGATGACTGGTAAAACAACTGTCTGATTATTATAAGTAACTGTTACTTCCAATTCACCCATCAAATTCAAAACTTCACCAGAGTAAGTCTTTAAAACCACGCTCGAGGGTTTTAACTCACAATTTGAAAAGTGTTCAAGATACAAGTTTGCTGGCATTACTGACAACGCTGCACCGGTGTCAACTTCCATCTCAACTTCTTTATTATTCAGCAAAACACGAGCTTTGTAAGCGGCTC